>CM038114.1:27242704-27362153 GCA_001642375.2 Mentha longifolia
GTATAAGTAAGAGAGAGCGGGTTAGAAGATCGAACCTCCGCCGGGGCTCGAAGCTCGATGGTGGAAGTTGTCCGAAGAAAGAGGAAACAGTGGGGGTAGCGTTGATTTTCCTTATCGTCGTAGTGCCAGAACCTGCAGCAAGAAGCAGAGAGCGAGTCAGCGTCTGTTAATAAAATAGAATCGAACCTCATAAGTTAAAATCGAACCCTATGCTAAGAAGCTAGTAAAATGGAGAGGGATAATGTTCCCTAATTATGAGAATTAGGGATTTTAGTTTAGAAAGAAATCCGAGAGAAAGATAGGGTGACAACAGGAGCCATTGCCGGTGGAGGCGTCCTTGCCACCACCGGAACTACAGATCAGAGGAGAGAACCTCGCCGGAAGCCGGTGGGATATAGAGGGATGAAACGCCCTATTTCCGAATTGGGGCTTTATTCCAATTTTCGATTGGGAAGACAAACAGAGGGAGAGAAGTAGGACTGAAGTGGCGGCTTTAGAAATGGTGCCGGTCGCCGTTGGACAGGGAGGATAGGGCAAATGACAGCCACCGTCGCCGGAGATGGTGACCGGAGCTGAGCGGAGAGGAATCGGCGAAGTGGCGAGAGAGAAAGGGTCAATCGAATGAGGGAAATGTGAGGATGAGTGTTTCTTGTGGTGATCCAGGTAGGGCTGGGTTTTGTTAACTCGCGGGCCAGGTTTGCGCTACGGTCTGGGCTGAGGAAGATTGGGCCGCGCTGGCTGCAAGGTGGGCCGAATCTTGGGCTGAACAGAAGTGGGCCGAGCCCAACCAAGTGGGCCAAATTTAGAACTTAATTAAATTGGATCCAATTCCTAATTAATTATGGACCGAGACACCACGATTTAAATCGTACTCTACCGTAATTAGATTTCGATAATTCGTAAGAAATTATTTCGCAATTTTAATAATTAACTTGAGAAAAGTTAATTAACCAATAATTAATAATTTAAGATTTAGCTAATCACCTACGCAAATTAACCTAGTTTATCGATAAACCAGAAATTAAGACTTAAAATTTTAAGTGAATTATTAACTTATTAAACGAAGATTTATTAACAACAGTTATAAATAAACTTTATCGATTAGCCAGATTCACAATAAATCGAAGATTGATTTATTAAATAGAAATTTATATGAACCGTTCACATAACGGTATTTATAGCTCGAGATTAGATAACAGTAACCTCGTTACTGGATTTAGAATAACCTCCGATCAGCATTAAAACTAAAACCTTAGATAAGATTTTATTCGTTAGAATACGAATCTTAACTCAATTTTTAATCGAAGGGTACGCAAAGGAGGAACAGTAGCTGAAGCAGAGATCAAGTCTCGTTGCAGTAGAGGAAAACAACGAGGTGGGCTTTTTATAAAACAAAAACTTGATTTGGTAGTTTAGTAGCTCTTTTAAAAGCATTGTCATGCCATAACTGTTTTCAGTTTAGTATGATACCTATTTGTATTGGCTCTGCCAATTTTTAGTTAATGAATTTGGTCCTTGTGAGATAGCAATCTTATATGGATTAGTGCACTCAGTGACCGTGTGCCACCCAAGAGTTGGCCGGTTGGGTTTCGTGGGGGTGGCCAACTCCTCGATTCCATAGTTTCAGATATGGTAGAATACTACAGAACTTAGTTTGCGCAGACGCTTTTAAGATAACTCAGTTTTTCGTGAACATAGGCCTTTCAAGAAAAACCCTATGCTTCACTATGAATGGCTTGACAACAAAAATGTTTTGGGCATGTGTCCACTGAGTACTCTGTACTCACGCCCTGTACATTATTTCCAATGTGCAGGTTGAGCAGGATGAATGGAGAGTGACGGGCGATGCTTTTGTCAAAATTAGCGAGTAGTATTAGTTGAAGATTACTCTTGGTAATACATGTCCTCATACATATATTCTTAAACACATTTCCGCTGCGTACACTCTGATATTTCTGAATTCTTTCGATATGGTTGTAAATCAAGTCAGAACCATGACAAGTGGGGTCGTACCTTATCCATCTATTACATCCATCTATCAGTGCTTGTTCTACCATAGTCACGAATCACCGAGCTTAGCTATCGATTAGCAAAGTGTGGTCGTGACAAGCTACCCTGCCTTGAAGATTTCAAGATCACTGGAGTTCTACAGTTCGAAGGTCAAGCAGATTCACCTACATGAATCAGGATGACCTATTCTCTGGTACCTGTTGCTAGCTAGGACGAAATCTCCAAACAGCTAGAAGTGAGTCAACAGTACGGCCTAGAATTCAAATTCGGAGCCTATAAATACTTCAAACCTCATTCCAGAATCCTCACGGGAAATTCATTATCAAAGCCAAAACTCTGCAGAAATCTCGATCGATCAAAGTTCAACTTAGCATTCGAAACAAGACAATTTCCCAAGTGTTAAGTTCTCAAGATTTCTGATTCTGGAATCCTCTGTTCTTAAGTATTCGTTGCTGCTTAAGAACATCTTTATTTCTTCACTTAAAAGTCTGTAAAGTCTGAAAGTGTTAGAAAGATTGTTAAATCTCTCAGTTGTTAGGTTTGGATTAACTTAGCAGTTTAGAGGTCTGGTTTGTTAAAGATTTGTAATCTCTAAATTAAGAGAAGATTGTAAGGGTCACGACCCAAAACTCGTGTTTAGTTTTTGTCAAAGTTAGACGGAGACTAAACTGATTCTCAGTCAGTACAAAGAAGAAGAGGAAGTAAGGAATTTCAGCTACGACGGTAGCTGACGTGGATGTAGGGAAGATTACATGAACCACGCTAAAATCGACTCTCTCTCTCTCTCTCTACTTTATTTACAGTTGATCTTACTTCAGTCACTAACCTGCATTCATCTTCATACTACTTCTTTGCTCAATCTGTTGAATACAGTTAAAGAAAAGATTTTCAAAGAGTATCCAAACTCACTCACCAACTTCCGCACTGCACGTACGATCTGTTAAGCTCAACACTACAGTGAACCTGCCACTGTTGAACAGATCGTGCTCTTCTAATACTAGTTGACCTGACAAGTCAATCTGGTTATAGATTAGTTTTGAAAGTCAAAATTGTTGGCAATTAGCGTATCCCCCCCCCATACACCAAAATACTCTTTCTGGGACCAACATTAATTTAATTTCTACAGACCATTAATTTTAATTATATTATTTTTTATAAAGTTTTAAAAAATATTATACTACTATAAATTATAATAGATATTTATAAATTAAATTTTAAAATTTTTATATTCCGTATTTTTTTAATTTTTATTTTAACTAACAAAAGTTCAATTAAATGCTAAAAAATAATTATAAACCCTAATTGGATGGGTGGACCATAGAAAATAATTATTAAATTAAATTAAAGTATTATAAATTAAAATTATTGAAATATATAATTAAATACTAAAAAATAATTATAAAACCTAATTGGAAAATAATTATTAAATTAAATTAAATTAAATCAAATCATTATATATTAAAATTATTGAAATATATATATGAATACACACTTCCAACTGTATAAATCAATTCTAATTAATTAATAGAATATAAGGGCAAATTTGGTTCTAAATGCAAAATATGGCTACATTTTATTTATCAGTGGTTGTTTTATTCCGTTTACTTATTAGAATGGCTATTTTGGGGGGATTGACACTTAAATAAACTAATGAAAATAGTTTTTAAAAAGTAACTTAATGAAAACGAAATTGTAAATTCATTATTGTTGGTCCCGAAAGGCGCTTACACACGTAGAGGGGGGGGGGGTGGATACGTGTGTAGAGAAGTGTTTAACTTCTCTTGCGATTTTCAGCCTTTTAGACGAGTAGACGCTTTGAAGGTAAGTGAAGCGTTCAAAACCTCTCGCTCGTGTGATACTATGCGGAATGTGGTGAGACTTGAGTTTTTCTTGTAATTAAAACCAGTTGGTTATTTAAAGCTTGTGTGTGTGTATGCAAATAATCAAAGCAATAAATAACTTAAAAGTAATGAGACAAACAATTTATAGTGGTTCGGAGCACCTCTCCTACATCCACTCTATCCTCGACGGGATGAATACCTTCACTCGGTACTCCTTGTTTTATACTTCCAAGGGGAAGTGATTCAAGGCAAATAACAAACTTGCACTTGAATCCTCAGAGATTTTACTGGCTCTCGAGAAACCTTACAACAACACACTCTTTCACAAAAAGCTCGGCAACCTTACAACTCAATCTATTCACTCTAGACTTGGGTTTTGGGGTTTTGGATTTTCGTAAGTATGAGAATCCTTGACAATGAAATCACAAGTAAGGGATAAAGATTCTCAAGAGTCTAGGCTATGGATATAAGAGATTGAACCTAGAAAGTGAGGTAGTTGCAATACTTAATCGAGTTCTTAAGGACACACTAAAGAGAAGCGCTTTGAAAGAACTAAGGACTTGAAAGAAATTTGCTTGAGTTCTTGCAAATGTAAATGCTTGAATCGTTTGTACGTGTGTTAGTTTTTAGTGTGTGCAACTCCTTCTATTTATAGTAAGGAACCATACTTCCCGTTGAGAGAGAAGAGGTTGCTTGTTCCTTAATTATCGAATTCGGACCAGTCGAGGTGTCAGTCTCTTTTCAGCTTTGTCAGAACTAGGAAGGGATGTCCGCCACACCTAGAGGTATGGCGACTTTCACCTACCTTGATTTTCCAGACTGTAGCCGCATCCGTTGTGCAATAGTGTGGCGACACGTAAGCTTTATTCGGTGAGGTGTCACACATCCGAAAGTTTGAATTTCAAACTTGGATTCTATGAGTCAAACTTGTCACACTTGCACTGATTGACGCTTTGAGTACAACTCCATATCAGAGACGCTTTGGGTGAATTGACTTGAGAGCACTTTGCTTCTATGGAAGCTCGCTCTGAGCATCTTTATCTGAAGCGTCCTCATGACGCTTTGTCTGGTATTTACTACTGGCGCTTTCAATGCTGGAGCCACTTCGCTTACTGACGCTTCGCGAGCTCTGACTATTCCATTCTCAACGCTTCTAGACTAAAATAAAGCTTCCTAAAAAGTAAGCTTTGCTATAAAAAAAAAAACTTGTCTAGATTCATCAAGAATAGGAAGGGAAATATTTTACTTAGGGTTTTGGAATCGAATCAAAACAAATTGTTTATTTAACTTGATTCAAGTTCCCCCTTAACATTATATCCCAACAATTTCCCCCTTTTTGATGATACCAAAACCAAACGTCAAGTGCTTACATAAATCTAGATAGTTTCTAGGCTAAGTATAAGAGGAGAGTGAGTTAGGCAAAACGCAATAACAATACAGTTATAGCAGTTAATATGAAAGCATAAAATAGAGTAAAGACAATGAGAAATTGTCTTAAAGCAGTAAAAGATATCATTGTATTAGTGAGATGATGAAGTGAATACAAATACAATGAATATCTATTTGAAGCGTTTTCGAGGGACATGAGGGATCATGCCATAGGCAATGTAAACTCTATCCTTGATGGCAGGTAGAGAGCGGTTAGGACGATTGTTCTTTTCAAGCCATTCAACACATTCCTCGATCTCCTTTCTGATTGCTTCCTCATCAGGGATAGCGCATCCAATGAGTGGAAGTTTGTAGCTCTCTTTCTTTGGCTGTTTGAGAGTCACTCCGTCTGTCAACTCCAAAATTTTGTTGAAGAGAGAGGCTTTGCAATGATCCATGTATGCAGCGAAGCAGTCCATGGCGTACTCAGTGCGAAAGCCTTGCCAGTAGTAGAAGTGTTTGACGAAGTTCACCTTGGCATCATTCCACTCCTCCTTGAGGTCAGCTGGAATAATCTCATCAACAAAATTGGCATTAGGAGCCTCATCCCTCAGCCTCTTCCTATCGGATTCATCCCTGGCAAACAGCTGCTTCCTGCACTTCTCGAAATCAGCTGTCCGCAGGCCCTCGACGAAGAGTCTTTTCACTTCAAGCGCTTCCATCTTCAACAGATGAAGCGCCTGCTGTGAGTCTGTCACCACCTCATCATTAAAAACTTCATCCCTGCACTCCGACACTACCTTATATTCTGCCATCACTTCCAGGCATTCCTTTTCAGCGGCATTAGTCGGAGTGTACTTCAACAGATACCTACGGAGGTGGAAGTTTATTTTGTGCAACAAAAATGCTTCCAATTCATTCTGGAATTGGCGTTATGCACCAGCCTCCGTGGTCATTGTTGCGGGAGTCAATTTCTGTTTCTTTTTGGGGTTGGTGTCAGCAGACCCTTTGATCTTGCGCTTCTCTTTCTGTGGCGCTGCTAACACTGCTTGAAGTGGAGCGGCATCGATTGGCTTATCCAAGATGATCACCTGCTGCTCCGCTTCTCCCTTATTCCGTGCTTCCACTTTCTTGGAAGCGTCCTCAGTTGCCTTGGCCGTTGTGGGATGACCACTTGGCATCCCAGTCGCTTCCCCCTTTTTGGCAGCATTAAAATAGGGCGGGACGGAGCAGACTGTACGTTGGCGCTTTGGCTAGCAGCTCCTAGCAGAGTGATGTTTGGCTGATCCGACTTCAAGAGGCCTTATGCCAGGAGAGCACCGAGGACTTGGGCAGAAAGGATTGGAGCTGGAGAGCGCGCATTGGTAAGAATAATTGACTTTTCAAAGCTTGCGCGAAACACACAGAACTCAGATTAGACGAAGGCTGCGAGTGCCTCCATTTTGTTGGAGATGCCCTCCAGCGCGGTGTTTGGCCCTACCTAGCTAGATCCGCTTTGCACTCCAGCCGCGGCTTGGCCCACCATGGCCACAGCCTGCTTCCTTTGCATTTCTGAGTCCGCGAGTTTCCTCACCACGGACTCCAGCTTCTCCTTGAGTTGCCGGGCGGCGGAATCGTCTTCGAATTTTTTTGCCTTCACCGCTTTCAGCTCTTTCTCCAGTTAGGCGACCTTGTCATTGGTCGTGGAGAGTTCACCTTTGGCAACTTCAAGCTCCCTATGGACACGCTCCCTATCATCCAACTCCGTAGAAAGCTTTAGCACTTCCGAACGTAAGGCTGGAATTTCTTGAAGCTGTGCCTTAACACTCGAAAGTTCATCATGAGCTAATTCTATGTGCTCTTTTTCCTCAGCCAACTGTATTTCCACAGCCGCTGATTTCACCTTCAACTCTTCCAAGGCTTTGGCAGCAGCGGATAGCTCCTCTTCTTTCTTCACCATCTCATCCTTTAGCGCTTGCAACTCTGTGGTAGCAGTTGAAAGCTTGTCACCCACCTGCTTCTTCTCCTCCTCAACTTTAGAGAGCTGACTCTCTCTCTCCTTTATGGTTGACTTCAGCTTGGCGCACTCACGCTCCACCTCGTCGTGAGCGGTTTGAAGAACCGAGAGTCGTTCTTCAAACGCTTGGATATTGGCGCCGTCAAGTGTTGATGGTGCGAGGGTGTAGGAGGGAACAAGCTCCTTGACCTTCCTCTCGATGCGCTTCCACACCTCTGGCTCATCGATCAGGTCGTCGAAGCGTTCCAAATCAAAGCGGCTAAGGATCGAGGCCTCCTCCTCGATCAACGCTTTAGGGTCGTTAGCCCGCACCAACTGGCAAACTTTGTAAATGTAATACCCCAACTTTTTAATAGATAGAAAATGCGTAAAAATTTGAAACTTTGTGTAACTTTGTTTCGATCGTTAATGAATAAAAGGGTTATTGTTGTTCTACTTATATGAAATTGCATTTCACTTTGCAATTTAGAAAATAGATATAAATTTATATTTATATCTCGTATTTTTATTGAGAAATAACGAACTAAAATATTATATGCCTGTATAATATTTCTAAATGTATTAATCAGAGAATACTTAATTAAATTCCAAATTTGATTAATGTTGGGCCAAGAACGATATTATCGAATAAAATATAAAATTGGGTCAAGCCCATTACAATGTATCACAAGCTAACTTATAGCCCAAAAACCATGGCTAAGTTAAATTACAAAAGAAAATACAATAATAAATAACAATACATCACTCACCACCAAAGCCATATCCCCACCAAATCTATTATCCAAACTACTGTACTATGAATCATCTGCCGCCTACATAAGGAGATAGAAGATTTCAGCAAATCTAATAAGTACACCAATCCTTACATGATCCCTACAATCCTGGAACTTCATCATGATGTACAGTAGTAGGCATGGCTTCTTCACCATCTTTTTTTCAACACATCACATCCCATTCACCACTCTTATATCCATCACTTTCACTATCTTCTTTCTCTGCAACAATCAAACACAAAAACTCTCAGCTCAAAAGAAAGAAATGAAAACATAAGGAAGAAAAGAAGGAGAAGAAGAAGGAACTGCAGCCTACATCATCTCAAACTTTCAATCATCACCACCGTTCCAAGTTATTCACAGTAAGGAATTTCCAGCCCTTACTTCTTTTCATACTCTCTTCATGCTTTAAATAATATTAAGGAACTATATTAAAAACGGAATCAAGAAACTGAAATCTTAGGTAAAGCATGAAACTGAATGAGAACGTAAGTATACTAATTTCACAACTTGAAATGCTTATTGAACACAGCAGCTATATATGTGTGTATTCATGCTTTTAAGTCACGAAATTGGGTATGAATAGACTAATAAAAACATATACTTACTTTGAAATCAAAACTGAAGCATGAACTGGATCTTAAGGTTAATACTTATTAACTAATCTATAAGCTTGTTAGCTTATATGACTAGAATGAGCAACATAAGTAAGCTTTCTCCTAACCTATACAATCGGAACAATAGCATAAAATTGGAATACTACAAAAATATATATATGAATATATATACAAACATAGAGAAAGAGAAGAGTTCGAAGGAGGTTTACTGGGACGAGGGAGTCTTGTCCCCTCGTTGTTGCAGCTGGAAAAGGAATCGATGGAGGCGGAGCTGTTGCAGTCGACTGCATTCGAAGGTGATGATCCGACGAGCAGCGGAGCTCCAGCCATAACAGTGACGTCGCGGTTATAGTCGACGGTGGCGCTGTACGATACGAGAAGCAGCGGCAGCGTCGGGCGAGCTTCGATGGTGGTGCTGCTGCAAAGGTAGCAAGCTTCTCGCTGAAGACTCCACGGCGACAGAAGCGCTGGGTTGCAGGCACGGTCGGCGTCACGAGCAGACAACAGCTCGACAGCAGCAGTGGTGATCTTCTGAAGCAACGACGGCAAAGTTTTCGCCTATGATAGAGGAGGAGAGATGGCGGCAGCGGCGTTCTTCGATGAAAAATTGGGAGATGATTTTCAATTAGGGCTTTCGATTTTGGGATCTAGGGTGAAAAGGAGATCAAGAGAGAACGGCGGAAGAGACGGCGGCGATGCTAACAGCGGCGGCGATGGATTTTGCTGGCGATTTCGCCGAGAGTGAAGATGACGGCGAAGAAGGGGAGAGGACGGGAAGAGAAGAGAGAGTTCGAGATGAGAGAGAGAGTTCAGTCGGGCAGAGGGAGGGGGACAGATTTGTTGCGCGTGTGCGTGCGTGTGTTACTACTGGAGAGGACAAATTGAGTTTGGACATGGGTCTTCTTAGTTTAGGCTGGATTTTAATAATGTTTGGGGCCTGAATTATTCTATGGATGGGCCTTAGTGCTAATTTGGAATTGGGCTTTCTGCGAGTGGGCCGAGGGTTACATCCAACGGGTTTATGAATTTGGGCTTCATACTGGATTTAATTAGTTACTTTTAATTAAAATAGATTAAGACTTTAAATTGTGCAGTATAATTAATTAAGATTTAATTATTTTATTAAGCTTTAATTAGCCAAAAATATGTTTCGAAATTTATCATAATTTCGGATTAAATATTCAACGAATATTTGAACTCAATTAATTATTTAATTGAACTCTGCTAATAATAAAGAAATGATTATTCTATTAATAAAAAGGTTTAAAAGATTCAATCAAATCTGTTATCCCTAACGGATTTATAATCAAGAAAAAAATAGAAAGCGAATATATTTTCCTTAGATTTATTTTAAGAATTTTAGAATTCTTATTATATTGTTATGATTAGGCGCGGTTTGACGAGACATTAATTTAGACGTTGCCTATCAAGACCGGCCATTCTGCTACGCTTCAAGAGGTGGGCTTATTTTTCCAAAGTATATGAGTTATGTATGCTCAAGGTTTTAATGATGAAAAACTAGTTATCCATGAAAATATTTAATGTGCGCTCTACATGTTTAATGCTCTGAAGTAATCGATCGAGATTCATCGCTTAGCCTTATAAACTAGCCTTGAATCGTGTACACTCCCCTGGTAGTTATGTGATTGGTTGATCTCTCTCACATACTATTTCAACGGAATTCTTGAGTTTTGACTCGGAATTCACCAGCTCAAATAGACTCTCCGGTTTCGACCCGATGTCTGGATATATGGATTCGTCGGTGGCTAGAGGTCCGGAATCACAGTAAGAGTAACTGTAGAGTGCGACATGAAGCAGCTGCAAGTAAAATTGATTTAGCATGCTTAGTTGATCTTTGTTTTCCAAAACCTCTAATGCATGCCTATGATATGGATAAACTGCTATGTTTCCAAGCTTTTGATAAAATGCGCAGCCCACTGAATACATTAGTACTCAGCCCAAAATATTTAAAATGTTTTCAGGTTGATACTGTGGTGGCGACGGTGCGGAGTTGAGGCTAGGAAATCTCTTTTTGATTAAGCTTCCGCAAAATGTATTCTCGTTTTGAAACTTGAATTACTGCACTCTGAACTTGTTGTTATCTAATCTTGAGATCTTGAACTCGACTATATCTATTGAATGATGGACTTATGTTGATTCGTTGAGCCATCGAATCCTATGCGATCCTGGTAATGATATGTTGTTATGTTGGGTGTATTGCCGTTGTATTTATTCTGGCTTATTCCCTTTGCAAAATAGATACTGCCCAAATTTTCGGGAATTATCAATCGATAATTGAAATGAATTGAATCCCCTTTCTATCCCCTCTTCTTTATTCCAACCCCTAGTCACACCCTTGACGCGTGCGCCTTCCCTCGGGAATTGGGGCGTGACAGTAAACGTTGGTACCGCGGCTTCGGACGTACTTCAAGAAGCGTGAAGTAACCTCCAGCACGGATGGAGGTAGAGAGAATTCTCCAAAGAATTCCTTGATTTCCTCTTCAGCCCACAAGAGTTCTCTGTCAACAGTCTGCACTACTGGACTGGACGCTGTAGGTGATGGATGAGTCGGGGGAGCGTCAACATAGAGTTCCTCATCAGCTGAAGAGCTGGACGCTTCGTTAGTGAAGTGGAGAGCGCTCATGCGATCAATATCTTCTCCTGGCGCATCAACTTCCTCTCCTTCTTCCATCTGTGCGGCTTGGGCACCAGCTTCTAGAGCCTGACTCAACGTCTTGTCAGAATCTGAAGCATTGGAAGAGGAAGCGGCGCTTTCCTCATCATCTTCATCTACCAATCCACGTTTCCCAGCCGTGGAAGGGACTGATTTCTCTGACACTCGACGGCGCTTTGGGTTCTTTGGGCCTTTTCTACCCTTCTTCCTCTTCTTATCATCCTCCTTCTCAGTATAAGCACTTCGGCTTCTGTATATTCGATGTTCGAAGCAGGAGGGGCGACAACTCCAAACTCATCACCAAGAAATGCCTTATTGAAAAGCACACGAGTGTACTTGCTTTCCACTGGCCACGAGTGCTCAAGAAATATGAAAATTTTCATTCCATATTTCAGCTTCCCAAGGAAAAAAAGCTGACCCTTATTCTTGCCTTCCGTCACTTCCTTAACAGCTTTGCTTGCCTCCACAAGCTGCATTACAAACCACGCTCTCCAGTTGTAAAGCGTCCGGTTGATCGCGGTATCACAGAGCGCCAACAGAAGACGAATCTTCTGTTCTGTGATGGTGGACCAGCTACCGGTGTGACAAAGTAGGCACTTTGTCACAATGTTGATCATGTTGTCGAAGGGCGGGCGAAACGACGTCACCTGTTTGCGGATGAAGATGGCGCGTGGATCCATTGTGAAGTGCCTGAACTCTTTCTGGATGTCTGGATCTCCAGCAGACTCCGGGTCTTCCCCAGAGTTCGGAATAGGGAAATAATCTTTGAATAGAGCATCGAGCTCTAGAGTTTCAGTCGACACCGAGTGAACTGAACTTGGCCGGATTCATCGAACTTTCGCAGTGAGATTTTGGTAACTAGGGTTTCTGAGTTCAAGTTGGAGAGGAACTCGACAACCCCTACTGGATTGATGTACTTGGGATGCTGGAAGAGAAGATTCTCCAGGCCAGAATTTAGGATAGCTCTCTTGATGATTCCGCCGTCGGTGAGTAGGTTACGATCAACGTGAGCCTCTGTATACATGAACTCTCCGTAGCGGCTTCTAGGAGCGGGTTGCCATTTTGCATTAACCATCTTGAAGTTCTGTAAGAAAAAGGATTTAGTAGAGAAAGTTCTGTGAGTTTTAGAACTTGAAAATTTTTGCAGAAATGGCGAGAAAGATGAGGAAGGTGATGAAAGAAATAGTTCTAATATATATACATAAAAAAAAATGTAGAGTATTAAAAGGGTAGTGGGGCAGCTTGTCTTAGTGAGTGGCTAAGATTACGTTTCGGAAAATGGGTGAGTGGTTAAGATCGTGTCTGACAGTTAATTTAACCGTGCGGTTAGGGAAAAAGTAATTCGAAACGTCCGACGGCCAAGATTAAAAAAATTTGGTGGTTCGGTAGCGCGCGTGAGATACACGCGCGAGTGTGTCTTGAGTCCTGTAACTGCAGCAGTCTTTGCATTAAATGCAAAGATATCACACGCAAACTATACTTGAGTGATATCTTACTTTATAGATATATAGTATATAAGTAAATTAATGAGAGATTAATTTCTAGAAAGATTCGAAATTTGGCTGATTGCCACGCTTTGGAATATAGATGAGAGCATCTAGTTCGGAAAGCGTCTGTATCAGCATTTTAATATTTTCAGTAGGTCACGCACAGGGTTCTTGAAGACGCTTTGCATTGACTCACTTACTTAAATTGAAAGAAACGAAAGGGAGACTTACTAGTCAGTCAAAATTGTAAATGACTGATACCACGCCTTGACGATCCACGTACTCAAATGTTAAAGCGTCAGCAGAGGGATAGAACGTTCACGCTTTGAAAGTGTGAGAGCGTCTTTTCTCATCTAGGCGCTTTCTCTCGAAGAAGAAGTGCTTTCCCCCTTAAACATAGCTTTGGACTATCTTTTAAAGAGAGTGTTAACTCTGTAGGGGAAGCGTTCCACTTATGTTGAGAGATGAAAATAATGTAAAGTCCTTCTCTTACTAGGGTAGGTCTATCTCGTGAATTCGATAACATGAGAGATGAGATTACAAAATCCACGTGGGACCCGGTTGGGGATGAGTGTCTTCATAGATTTTAATGGAATGATATGAGTTGCCTTATGCTTTACTAGGGATATACCGTTTGGACATGAGATTCACATCATTCATGAAAGAGCTATGAATTCACTTCCTTACTATGGCAAGCTATCTCATATTTTCATGAAGTGAGATTCTCGAGAATAAACACTAACCTTTGTAAAGTTTGTGCTTCACATTACTCAAAACAAATGAGGCTTTCACAATCAGCAGTGGTGAAGATCTTCAGCACGCTTTCCACTTCTGGCTCCATCTCCACCATGAAAGCTTGTGAGAAAATTGAGTGAGAATCATTCAAGCAACTCCATACAATACGTCCCAAAAATTACGTACGCGTATGTTAACTTGAAAAGGATTATCAACTCAATGCTTTCATGTATCTTTAGCAGAAAGGATTTAAAGAATTTGGGAGTGGAACTCAAGATTGTACCAAGCTCTAAAGCTTAAAAGCTGGACTCTCAAGAGATCCATAGGGTACCACTTGTGCACCGCTCTGACAAGTTTTACGAATACCGTGGCATGAGTAACAACCTTAATCAAATTAAACTGAGATTAACTCATCAAGGAAGAGCACCCAACCGCGCTTTCACAAAAACTGTGGAAGCATGTAGAGGTCGATGCTTCTAATGGGAACTCCATCCCTTCGGTTTAATTATCATCCCTGATTAGGGGAGATAAAGTCTTCTCTTTCACACCACTTGCAAAGACCGGTTCCCCCTTAACCAATTATCCCAACAAACTTTCCCAGAAAGGAAAGTGTGAGAGTAGGTAGGGAACACGCTTTGCCTTCTCCAACTTTACTCCACCTTCTCCTCACCAGGGTCTAGCAACACTAGTTCTAGACATAATTTGTTGAAGCGGGCTTGAGGAAGCGGCTTTGTGAGAATATCCGCTTTCTGATCCTCAGTTGGAATCTTTTCCACCTTAACATCTTGCTTCTCTACATGATCCCGAATAAAATGATGGCGTATTTTGATATGCTTGCATTTTGTATGAAGCACGAGATTATGGGTGATGGAGATTGTGCTTGTGTTGTCATAGAAAATTGGAACTTCCGAACATTCCACTTTATAATCCTTCAACTGCTGCTTTAGCTAAAGAATTTGTGAACAACAGCTTCCCGCAGCCATTTATTCCGATTTAGTGGTAGAGGTGGCAACACTAGTTTATTTCTTGGAGAACCACGAAACTAAGTTGTTGCCAATGAATTGACACGTTCCACTTGTTGATTTCCTATCAACTTTGCATCCACCGAAATCGGCATCAGAGTAGCCACTAAGCGTGAGATCATATTCCGCAGGATACCAAAGACCTAAGTTGATGGTCCATTTAAGGTATCGAAGAGTGCGCTTAGCTCCCTCTAAATGGCTTTGCTTTGGATTGCTTTGAAATCTAGCACAGACGCCTACAACAAAGGTGATGTCGGGTCGGCTAGCTGTAAGATAGAGCAGAGAGCCAATCAACATACGATAATCCGTAGCGTTGACTGACTTGCCATCTATGTCCGGGTCTATCTTGAAGTTTGTGTTCATTGGAATCTTGACGCTCTTGCAATTTTGAACACCAAACTTAGTGAGCATATCACGAGTATACTTGGCTTGATTGATGAAGATTCCACGACTCGTTTGCTTCACTTGCAATCCCAAAAAGCATGTCATCAGCTCCATCATCGATATCTTATACTTTCTCTTCATCAAACCCGCAAATTTGTCACTCAAGGTTTGATTTGGAGAGCCAAAGATAATGTCATCGACGTAGATTTGTACCCAAAGCATGTCTTCACCGTCGTTGATAGTGAAGAGGGTTTGATCTACCTTCCCTTTTTGAAAGCCACTTTCAACTAGAAAGTTTGAAAGAGTCTCGTACCACGCTCTGGGAGCCTGCTTGAGGCCATAAACCGCTTTGACGAGCCGATACACTTGATCACTCTTTTCAAAGCCTGGGGACTGCTCGACGTACACTTTCTCTTTCAAATCACCATTAAGGAAGGCACTCTTCACATCCATTTGATACAGTTTGAACTTCTTGGATGCGGCATATGCAAGGAACATCTTGATGGCTTCGAGACGAGCAACGGGAGCGAAGGTCTCATCAAAATCGATGCCTTCCTCCTGACAATATCCTTTCACGACCAAGCGAGCTTTGTCGCGAACAACGTTGCCGCTTTCGTCGGTCTTATTCTTGAAGACCCATTTGGTACCGATGATGTTTTGATGAGAGGGTCAATCCACTAAGTACCAAACGTCATTCCTTGCAAACTCATTCAGCTTCTCTTCCATGATAGTTATCCAATTTGAATCGTTTAGAGCGTCCTCCACCGATGAGGGTTCGGTGTTTGCTAGGAAGCAGCTAAACAGGCAACTCTCACCATGAAATAAGGTACTTCTAGTCCTGACGCCCTGGCTAGGGTCACCTAGAACACCTTCTTGGGGATGATACCTCAACCAAAGCTTCTTCTGGTTGAGAGCCTCCATATCATCTTCCTTGGAGCGTGGTGTGTGATCATCACCATTCCCTTGATCACAGACCACTGGACTGGATGGAGCTTCCTCACTGTTTGGAACCAATGAGGTCAGAGGATCAGCTATTCTCGAGTTTGGTTCCCCTTTATCGAGAGAGAGCTTATTGAGATTCTGCTCCATTGCTTCAATTCCGTCTTCAAGCTTTTCTTCTACTGAAGCGTCCACTAGATCTATTTGCTTCGAGATGGAGCGCGTAATTGGTCTGGAAGATGCTTCAGGAGTCTCAATTACGCTTCCAGTTCCAGCGTTCATGCTTTCAGCATGTACCTGTACCTGCGGAGTCTTGAAAGCAGCTTCATCAAAAACAACATGTGGTGTTTCTTCCACAACAAGAGTTTGACAATTGTAGACGCGATAAGCTTTGCTTGTAGGAGAATATCCAAGAAATATTCCCGTATCAGCTTTGCTGTCAAACGCTCTTAATTGAGTTTTACCATTGTTGTGAATGAAACACTTGCATCCAAAAATGTGTAAATGAGAGAGAGTAGGAATTCTCCCTTTCCATAATTCGTATGGGGTTTTGCCGTGGCATGTATTGATTAGGGTGCGGTTCTGGGTATAGCATGCTATGAAAGTTGCTTCGCCCTAGAACCTTTTTGGTAGTTGGGCATCTGCAAGCATTGAACGTGCAACTTCTTTGATGGTTCTGTTCCAGCACTCTGCAACACCGTTTTGTTGTAGAGTGCGAGCTGCTGAAGTTTGATGTAGAATCCCATTCTCTGTGCAATATGCTTCAATAAATTGATTGAGGAATTTTGTTTCTCTATCGGAGCGTATTTTTACCACATTCAGTCTTTTTTCCACCATCAGCTGCTTTAGGAGCTTTAGAAGCTCCCGAAGCGTATCTTTCTTTTTGAGTAGAATTAGTACCTAGGTATAGCGTGAAAAATCATCCATGACTACAAGAGCGTACTTTCTCCCACTCAAAGTGACCGGTGAAATAGGACCGAAGAGATCCATGTGTAGGAGCTCTAGAATTTGAGATGAACTATGTCCCTCGACGCTTTGAAAGGACTTCTTGATCTGCTTACCTTCTTGGCAGGCATGGCACACAATATCCTTGTTGAAGACTTTATTAGGAATACCTCGAACAAGACTCTTTCGGGAGATTTTATTCATAGTTTTGAAGTTCAAATGGTTGAGGCGACGATACCATAACCATCCAATCTCCGAGGTGCTTCTAGTGATGAGGCAGGTTCTGACTTCGCAGCTACTCCAGTTGGCTACATACATGTTTTGCTTTCGAACACCTGTAAGAAAAACCTGCATAGACGCTTTGTTCTTGACAACACACTGGTTAGAGATAAACTCTATCATGAACCCGTTATCACAGAGTTAAGAAATAGAAAGTAAATTATGTTTGAGGCCTTGGACATATAAGACGTTAGGGAGTCTCATATTTCCAACGCAAAAGGTACCGTATCCGATGGTGATGCCTCTTGCATTATCACCGAAGGTTACATCTGGACCCGGCTTTGTAACAAACTCGTCGAGGAAAGATAGTTCACCCGTCATGTGATGTGAACATCCGCTGTCTAGATACCAAACAGCTTCTTCCTTCCTCTTGTCCATATTTTTCGAGTTTGCCGCTTTGATCTATGATATCAACAATTTTTAGGTACCCAATTTGTATTGGGTTCCTTAATGTTAGTGATTTTGGGAACTCGAGTTGGATTTACCGAGAGAGTGACTCATTTCTCGAGATCCTGAGCAAAATAAATAGGGCTTTATTTAACGGGAAAACCCTAAGTGTAATCATGTGTGTAATAGTGAAAGCACTTACAGTTTCTTCCTCTCTGAGAGCGAGAAGGAATGCTTTCACTGTGTAAAATGATCGATGAGTTTTCGATCATTAAAATTATGTGAAGCGTCGGGGATAAAGCGTACTTGAGTTCCTCCATGAGATGTGAAGTTATTCAAGTCAGCTTTACGCTCTTATTGACGCTTCAAGCTTGTCACAGATTGGACACGTTTTGAATTGCGTTTAGAGCGTTTAAGCTTTCCAGTCTTTGACTTTCTCAACGCGTCGGGTTGAACCTTCGAAGGCGCTTTGGAAGCTTGCCTTGAAGTTTCAGCCACAAACCCGACTAACTCTTTTCCTTTGCTAGTAGCGTGTTGTTGATCACCTTTGGGGCTTTTCAACGACGCTTCGGTACTAGCATCAGATGAAGCTGCGAGGATGGAACCAAAGCCGATTCCTTTCAAACTTTTTGATGGTTTGAAAGAACTTTCAATTGTTTCAATAGCTACAGAAGCACTATTGAGATGATCGAGAGTGGCTTTGCGTACCTTGGAAGTGGATATGGTACGTTGGTGGCGTTCAAGAAGGTCATCGAACTTAGCCGTCAACTCAAATAGGTCCTTTTTTTTTGGACTCGAGTGTATTTGCTAATCTGTCGTTCTCTTTTCTGAACCGAATGAGAACTTCCTACAAGGATTCGTGATTTTTGAGCAACTCTAAATAGTCGTCAAAAAGATCACTTTCCAAGCTGAAAGCCTCATTCTCACCGTCACCACATTCATTACCTAGTGATAATGGAAGAGTATTAGGTTTAGAAATCTTTACCTCCTCCATTTCAGCTTCTATAGCCATGCAACCATAATCATATTCATCATCTGTGAATTGATCCTCATCATGGTCGACAGGTCTTTTGGACTCAACAGGAGCATCGGCTACGAGAGCGCGACGACTATCTTCACGACGAGCTTTGACCTCATCTTTTTCTTTGGTTGATAGCTTCAGGCATTCACTTTTGTAGTGCCCCATTTTGTGACACTCGTAGCACTCAATGTTGGCTTTATCTCTAGGGATGGCTGCAGATTTGTCATCTCTCTTCCCATCACATGGGGTGAAGCGCGAGCTCTGACTTTGAGATTTGTAGAATCTTTTATACTTGGCCGCTCTAGCGTTAGAGTTGTTAAACCCTCTAACAAGATAGAGAGCGTAGTCCTCCAGTTCTTCTCTCGACATTTCTACAACCTCATTGTTGGAAGTGTCGGCTTCGATGGTGGTGGTCTCCACTACGGCTTTGAAAGCCAGACTCTTTGATTTCGCTGGAAGCTCCTCCTCATCCTCACGAAGCGCTTTCTTGACTAAGTCAAATTCGATCGCTTTGAATTCGGAGAACATCATTTCTGGAGACATGTCTCCCAATTCTTTTTGTGAGAGGAAGAGCTCATTCATTGTATGTCATTTCCAGACAGAGCGCGAACCACCTTTTGATTGATCTCTTTGAAGGTGAGTTCTTTTCCTAGGGAAGCCACAGTTATGGTGATTCCCAGAACTCGAGTCTCGAAAGACTCCATGCTCTCATTGCTCTTCATCGTGAGAGCGTTAAACTCCTGCATCAATACAAAGAGTTTGTTTTCCTTAATTTTCTCCGTGCCCTGTGAGATTAGGGCAAGAGTTTCCCACATATCCTTTGCCGTTTTGCATTTCATGATTCTTGGGAGATAGGCGTCGGGGATGGTTGACTGGATCACGTTGCGCGCCACTCGATCTAGATTATCAGCTTTGAAGTCGTTGGTCGTATATTCTTCTCTAGGCTTCACGATATAGATATCGGTGGAAGCATTTTCTTCCTCGTCAACTGGGTTGCCGTCTTGGTCGACGGGTTTCTCCTTTTCACGGTTCCTCAATAGACATTTCATGATTATGATGGGTCCTTTCTCGATAACCTCATGCATGCGGTCATGAAGTGAAGCGAGATGGGACTCCACTCGGAAGCTCCACATGGTGTAGCCCTCTATTGAGAACTGAGGAAGCTGTGCTGAGGAAGACATCTTGAAAAGGAGATTAGAAGAATGCAATATGCAGTGAGTTGGGTTTTAATGCAAGATTTTTAGAAAGATCAGTTTAGGTAGACCTACTATAACGCTTTCGCATTATCAGTATGTAGAAACAGAGGTCAGTTAGAACCCCTGCTCTGATACGACTTGTTGGTCCCGAAAGGCGCTTACACACGTAGAGGGGGGGTTAATACGTGTGTAGAGAAGTGTTTAACTTCTCTTGCAATTTTCAGCCTTTTAGATGGGTAGACACTTTGAAGCTAAGTGAAACGTTCAAAGCCTCTCGCTCATGTGATACTATGCAGAATGTGGTGAGACTTGAGTTTTTCTTGTAATTAAAACCAGTTGGTTATTTAAAGCTTGTGTGTGTGTATGCAAATAATCAAGCAATAAATAACTTAAAAGTAATGAGACAAACAATTTATAGTGGTTCGGAGCACCTCTCCTACGTCCACTCTATCCTTGACGGGATAAATACCTCCACTCGGTAGTCCTTGTTTTATACTTCCAAGGGGAAGTGATTCAAGGCAAATAACAAACTTGCACTTGAATCCTCAGAGATTTTACTAGCTCTCGAGAACCCTTACAACAACACACTCTTTCACAAAAAGCTCGACAACCTTACAACTCAATCTATTCACTCTAGACTTGGGTTTTGGGGTTTTGGATTTTCGTAAGTATGAGAATCCTTTACAATGAAATCACAAGTAAGGGATAAAGATTCTCAAGAGTCTAGACTATGGATATAAGAGATTGAACCTAGAAAGTGAGATAGTTGCAATACTTAAGAATCGAGTTCTTAAGGACACACTAAAGAGAAGCGCTTTGAAAGAACTAAGGACTTGAAAGAAATTTGCTTGAGTTCTTGTAAATGTAAATGCTTGAATCGTTTGTACGTGCGTTAGTTTTTAGTGTGTGCAACTCCTTCTATTTATAGTAAGGAACCATACTTCCCGTTGAGAGAGAAGAGGTTGCTTGTTCCTTAATTATCGAATTCGGACCAG
This sequence comes from Mentha longifolia, assembly GCA_001642375.2. NCBI lineage: Eukaryota > Viridiplantae > Streptophyta > Magnoliopsida > Lamiales > Lamiaceae > Mentha > Mentha longifolia. The sequence continues at coordinate 27,263,374 of CM038114.1, forward strand.
TCGAGGTGTCAGTCTCTTTTCAGCTTTGTCAGAACTAGGAAGGGATGTCCGCCGCACCTAGAGGTATGGCGACTTTCACCTACCTTGATTTTCCAGACTGTAGCCGCATCTGTTGTGCAATAGTGTGGCGACACGTAAGCTTTATTTGGTGAGGTGTCAGACATCCGAAAGTTTAAATTTCAAACTTGGATTCTGTGAGTCAAACTTGTCACACTTGCACTGATTGACGCTTTTGAGTACAGCTCCATATCAGAGACGCTTTGGGTGAGCTGACTTGAGAGCGCTTTGCTTCTACGGAAGCTCGTTCTGAGCATCTTTATCTGAAGCGTCCTCATGACGCTTTGTCTGGTATTAACTACTGTCGCTTTCAATACTGGAGTCGCTTCGCTTACTGACGCTTCAGGAGCTCTGACTGCTCCATTCTCAATGCTTCTAGACTAAAATAAAGCTTCCTAACAAGTAAGCTTTGCTAAAAAAAAACTTGTCTAGATTCATCAAGAATAGGAAGGGAACTATTTTACTTAGGGTTTTGGAATCGAATCAAAACAAATTGTTTATTTAACTTGATTCAAGTTCCCCCTTAACATTATATCCCAACAATTATGACCAACATTGACATTATCAATTATTCATGTCAGATATGACTTTTGATTAACTTACCTGATCCATTAAATCTGCAGCTTATCGATGCTTAAGATTTATGTGAATTAATTTAACTATTTGAAAAATGACATGTTTCCATGACTTAATTTTTTGTTAATGTAAACAATGAGTAACTTCGAAAATATTATCTCTTTTGACCCTATTTTTGTATTTCGATAATTAACAGGCGGCTTGACATTCAATTCGAGCGCAACTTTCTAAAAATTTAACTTCTTTACAATCAAATCTCTGTCTCCTACAACAGACACATAAACAACGGACAAATTAATAGTCAAAATGAGTACAACTAAATGAAAAATCTCCTTGACCTCTTTTCAATTACATCGAACAAGGGCGACTTAACATTAAAATCAAATTAAACTGTTCGAGAAATGACATATTTTCCTGGCATATTTTTTTGTTAATGTAAAAAATGGATGACTTTAGAAATATTATCTCTCCTAACTTATTTTTGTATTTTGATGATTAACGGGTAGCTTGACACTGTAAATCAAATCAAATTTATTTTTTAATTTAATTATATTTTTTTGAAAAAAATATTGATTAATGTGGTCTACTAATTATATGAGTTAGAGATTGTTGAAACAATAAATCAAATTGAATTTATGAACATTCAGCCTCCCATAGCAAATAACAAACGATTTGATATTCAAAATTTAAATGAAAATGACTACCCGAGAAAATGTTGTCTTCATTAACTTATTTTCAATTACTATGAACAATGTGCGAATTGACAATCAAAATCCTACGTGGTATTATCATTAATTTTTATAAATATTTTCCTAAATTTTCATAACTTTGGTTAATTTATTAATTATATTTAATTTCTACTATCCACATCGATTATTTATGAGACTGCATCAATAGATTACTCATATAAATAAGACACCATATGTTCAATCTTATTCATCTCAATGGTATAAATTCTTATACTAGTTAGCTTAACGCATTACAATCGATACAATAATAATTTTCATCATCTATTAGAATTTTCAAAATTATTAATAAAAAAAAAATGTACATATAATGTAACTTTAGTTTCTTAGATCTAACATGCCATGTTAGTGATTTTAATATTCTGCAAATACTCTAATACGTGACTTGAGTATATTCAACATCTTATCATGACATTTTAGTGTTTTAACTAAGTTATTTTTGTGAATGTGTGTTGGGAAAAAAAAAAACTTCCATGAATGAACTTTAATAAACATTTGGTATATCGCTCAATTTCATTAAATATGATTTCTTTATAATAATAAGTTTAATTAAGATAATATTTTTTCTCAGTTCAGAAATAGACCATGATGAATGGAACAACTCAAAATGGTAAGTAGGCTAAGATAGATAAGACAGATGAATTATGCAATGCATCCTATATATGATCCTAATAGATGAATGATTATCTATGAAAATTTAAAAGAGAAAACTTTCATTGGTATTCTCTCCAATTTTGATATAGAGGTAGGCCAATTTTGATATAGAGGTAGGCTCGAAAGGATGTGAAAATAAAAGATTAAAATTTTATCTAGCAACATCACAATTAATTAATTTGAGATTTCAATTACTATATATATACACCAAAGCTTATACAGTGTAAAAATTATAACTTGTAGAGTTGTTTATCGATTTAATTTCACATTAAATACGATGGAACTTCAATATTAATGTAGATAGATTTTCACCCTTTTTTGTTAATTTTTTATGAATAATTGTTTTTTCGTTGAAAAATTAAAATAAAAGAAACAATTGCAAAAATCATAGAGTTAATCCCTAAAAGTAGTCACTTTGATTTAGTAAACCCAAATACTAGCCATTCATATAAAAAACACAAATACTAGCTAGCCATTCATATAAAAAACACAAATATTAGCCACTCATGTATACAAGGTTAATTTTCACGAATACATGAGTCGTGTATTCATGTATTCATGTATTCAATGTTAATTTTCACGAATACATGAATCGTGTATTCGTGTATTCAAGGTTAATTTTCACAAATACATGAGTCATGTATTCGTGTATTCAAGGTTAATTTTCACGAATACATGAGTCGTGCATTCATGTATTTGTGTATTCATGTATTCATGTATTCAAGGTTAATTTTCACGAATACATGAGTCGCGTATCATGTATTCGTGTATTTAGTAAGAGTGACTAGTTTTTGTATTTTTTATATGAGTGGCTAGTATTTTGGATTGTTATGTCAAAGTGACTATTTTAAGCGTTGCCCCAAAATCATATTATTTTTTCTATGATGAATTTTTGAAATTTTACATTTTGTAAAATCATATTACTTTTTAACCATTGATCTTAAAAAAAATGGAACATAAAAGTGATCCCGCCGAATTTCGACTGGTGCTACGCTAATTATTTTGTGAATGTCGATGGAACATATTACTAATACAAATCTGAAAACAATAGGAATGCAAAGTATCCTACCAACAAGTTTCGAGCCAAATAAATATCAATGACAAGCAAAGAAAAATCTCGGATCGCTAAACCAATCCCTAAACGTTAGATTACAAACTAACTCATTTCGCATCAAACATCAACTAAAGTGTATCTTTAATTCCATCCACGATCTTGTTCGTTTCCTAACTTGCGTTCCTAAAAAATGAACCTACTTCTCCACTCTCAAATAGCACATATACTACAAAAATCCACACCCTGCTATCAAATTTTCTCCCGTACACCCCAAGGAGAATGCACACATTTTAGTAAAAAATGATCCTTAAGCTGAAAATGAAGAACGATACAGACTTAGCACCATTTGTAAATGACAAACCAAATCAATTTTATCAAGATGCATTCAAGTAATACATGTGATGCAAATTCATCTTCTTCCCTGCATAATGCACATTTTGACTCATCTCTACTATCAAGCTACCCTTTACGATGAAGCTCCACATTTTTTTTATCGCACATAAACTACTAAAATTTCTATTAGAAAAATAACACAATCAATCTCTATCCTTAAAATAAATAATGAGTGTTTTCCCATGCATATGCATTGTCAAAGTAATATGAGTGGGAAAAAAAAAATCTGAATTCAAACTCATATATATGTATATTTCATTCATCTCCACTCGAGACTTCGGTTTAATTGAAGTTTCCGTGAAAATGAATAAGATATTAAATACTGTAACATGGCATTTTGTGTTCTCTTTGATGAAAGATAACTTTTTCGGTTGGGGTGAAAACTTTTTATTGGGTAGTCATTTTTTCACATTTTCGTTCTACTTTATGATAATACTTTTTCATTGATTTGGAGCGATAATACTTTCAGTTTGGATATTATGTTAAGGGGGAACTTGAATCAAGTTAAATAAACAATTTGTTTTGATTCGATTCCAAAACCCTCGTTAGAATATTTCTCTTATTATTTTTTATGAATCTAGACAAGTTATACTTAGCAAAGCTTGCATGTTAGGAAGCTTTTATTTTATTCTAGAAACGCATGTTATGAAACAGTCAGAGTTCGCGAAGCATCTGATGTCAAAACAACATCAAGCAGTGAAAGCGTCAGAAGATTGAAGCCGCAAAGCATATGGGAAACACTTTCAAGACTGATGCTAGAGCAAGCTACCATTCTATGGAACCAAGCGCTCTCAAGTTAGCTCACCGAAGCGCCTCTAATCTGGAGCTGAACTTAAAGCGTCAATCAGTGCTAGTGTGATAAGTTTGACTTTCAAACGTTCGGATGTCTGACACCTCACCGCATAAAGCTTACGTGACTATTGTACAACGGATGCGGTTACAGTCCGAAAAGTCAAGGTTAGGTGAAGACTGCCATACCCATAGGTGCGGCGAACATCCCTTCCTAGTATTGGAGTCAAAAAAGCCTGAAAAAAGAGCTGACACCAACGACTTTTTCGGAAAATGAGGAACACGATACCTCTTCTCTCTCAACGGGAAGTAGGGTTCCTCTTACTATAAATAGAAAGAGTTGCATATACTAAAACTAATGCACATACAAACAATTCAAGCATACTACTCGCAAGAACTCAAGCAAATCATCCTTTACATTCCTTTAGTTCTTCGAAGCGCTTCCAATTAGTATGTCCTCAAGAAACATATTTTCTTGAGTATTGCAACTACTTTCTTTCTAGGTTCAACCGCATATATCCATAACCTAGCTTCGAGAATCCTTATCCCTTTACCTTGATCTTCATTGTAAATGATTCTCATTTACAAAAACCGAAAAACCCAAGACCAAGTCTATTGTGTTAGATTAAGTTGTAAGGTTGTAAAGTTTTTGTAGAAAAGATTTGTTGTTGTAAGGCTTCTCGAGAGCCCATGAATCACTAAGGATTCAAGTGCAAGTTTGTTACTAGCCTTGAATCACTTCCCCTTGGAAGTATAAAACAAGGGATACCAAGTGAAGGTATTCATCCCGTCGTGGATAGAGTGGACGTAGGAGAGGCTCTCCGAACCACTATAAATCGTGTTTTTGTTCGTTACTTTATTTATTGCTTTGATTTATTACATTCACACACACACTCTCTAAGTATTAATCTGGTTTTAAGCTTGCAAGATAATTAAGTCTCACCACATTCCGCACCGTACTCACACGAGCGAGAAGCTTCGAAAGCTTCACTAAGCATTCGAAGCGTCTATCGATAACAGACTGAAAAACAAAAGAGAAGTTAAACACTTCTCACCTCTACGTGTGTAAGCGCCTTTCGGGACCAACAAGTGGTATCAGAGCGAGGGGTTCTAACTGACCTCTGCATCTGAATACTGGTAGCGCGAAAGCGTTACATGAGGTCTACCTAAACGGATCTCTTCTTAAATCTTGCATTAAAACCCCACTAAGTGCATATTGCATTTTTCTAACTTTTTTTCAAGCATGTCTTCCTCAGCACGCTTCCACAGTTCTCAATCGAGGGCTACACCATGTGGAGCTTCTGTGTGGAGTCCCATCTCGCTTCACTTCATGATCGCATGCATGAAGTGTTAGAGAAAAGACCTATCGTCATTATAAAGTATGCCATGAGGAACAGAGAGAAAGAGAAAGTCGTATACTTAGACGGCAACGCAGTTGACGAGGATAAAAGCGCTTCCACCGATGTCTATGTCGTGAAGCCAAGAGATGAGTATACGGCCAACGACTTCAAAGCTGATAATCTAGATCGTGTGGCGCACAACGTGATCCAGTCAACCATCTCTGACGCCTATCTCCCAAGAATCATAAAATGCAAAACGGCGAAGGAAATATAGGAAACTCTTGCCCTAATCTCTCAGGGCACAAAGAAAATCAAGTAAAACAAACTCTCTGTATTGATGCAGGAGTTTGACGCTCTCACAATGAGAAACAATGAGAGCATGGAGTCTTTCGAGACTCGAGTGTTAGGGATCACCACTACGGTGGCTTCCCTAGGTAAAGATCTCACCTTCAAGGAGATCAACCAAAAGGTAGTTCGCGCTTTGTCTGGAAAGTGGCAGACAATGAAGGAGCTCTTCCTTTCTCAAAAGGAACTTGGGACAATTTCTCCAGAGATGTTGTTCTCCGAGTTTATAGCGCTGGAGTTTGACATTATCAAAAAGGCGCCTCATGAAGAAGAGGAGGAGCTTCCAACGAAATCAAAAAGTCTGGCTTTCAAAGCCGCTATGGAGACTTCCACCACTGAAGCCGATGTCTCTAACAGCGATGTTGCTGAGATGTCAAGGGAGTAGCTGGAGGAGTACACTCTCTATCTTGTTAGAGGGTTCAACAACTCCAATGCTAGAGCGGCCAAATATAAAAGATTCTATAAAGCTCAAGGCCAAGGCTCGCGCTCCGCCCCACGTGATGGAAAGAGGGATGAGAAAGCCACAGCCATCCCTAGAGATAAGGCACATATCAAGTGCTTCGAGTGCCATAAGATGGGCCACTATCGAAGCGAGTGCCCAAAGCTCTCAACCAAGGAAAAGGACGAGGTCAAAGCTCATTATGATGCAAGCCATTGTGCTTTCATAGCCGACACTCTCGTTGAGTCCAAGAGGCCTGTTGACCATGATGAAGATCAATTCACAGATGATGAATATGATTATAGTTGCATGGCCATAGAAGCTGAAATGGAGGAGGTAAAGATTTCTGAACCTAATACTCTTCCATTATCACTAGGTAGTGAATGTGGTGACGGTGAGGATGAGGCTTTCAGCTTGGAAGGTGATCTCTTTGATGACTATTTAAAGTTGCTCAAGAATCATGAATCCTTGCAGGAAGTTCTCGTTCGGTTTAGAAAGGAGAACGACAGATTAGCCAATAAACTCGAGTCCAAGAAAAATGACCTATTCGAGTTGACGGCTAAGTCCGATGATCTTTATGAACGCCACCAACGTACCATATCCACTTCCAAGGACCGCAAAGCCACTCTCGATTGTCTTAATAGTGCTTCTGTAGCTATTGAAACGATTGAAAGTTCTTTCAAACCCTTAAAAAGTTTGAAAGGAATCGGCTTTGGTTCTACTCTCACAGCTTCATCCGATGCTAGTTCCGAAGCGTCGTTGAAAAACCCCAAAGCTGCTCAACACACTACTAGCAAAGGAAATAAGTTAGTCGGGTTTGTGGCTAAAACTTCAAGGCAAGCTTCCAAAGCGCCTTTGAAGGTTAAACCCGACGCTTTGAGAAAGTCAAAGATTGGAAAGCCTAAACGTTCTAAACGCAATTCAAAGCGTGTCCAGTCTGCGACAAACCCGAAGTGTCAACAAGAGCATAACGCTGACTTGAATAACTTCAAATCTCATGGAGGGACTAAAGTACGCTTTGTCCCCAACGCTTCACATAACTTTCATGATCGAAGTCTCATCGATCATTTTACACAAAGTGAAAGCATTCCTTCATGCTCTCAGAGAAGAAAGAACTGTAAGCGCTTTCACTATTACACACACGATTACACTCAGGGTTTTTCCATTAAATAAAGTCATATTTGTTTCTCAGGATCTCGAGAATGAAGTCACTCTCTCAGTGAATCGAACTTAAGCTCCCAAACCCACTAACATTAAGGAACCCAATGCAAATTAGGTACCTAAAAATTATTGATCTTATAGATCAAGGCGGCGAACTCGAAAAGCGCGGCCCAGAGGAAGGAAGAAGCTATTTGGTACCTAGATAGCGGATGTTCACATCACATGACGGGTGAACGATCTTTCCTCGACGAGTTCGTTGAGAAGCCAGGTCCAGAAGTAATTTTTGGTGATGATGCGAAAAACATCACCATCAGATACGGTACATTTAGCATTGGAAATATGAGACTTCTTAACGTCTCATATGTCCAAGGTCTTCAGCATAATTTACTTTCTATCTCTCAATTCTGTGATAACGGGTTCGTGGTAGAGTTTATCTCTAACCAATGTGTTGTCAAGAACAAAGCGTCTATGCAGGTTGTTCTTACAGGAATCCGGAAGCAGAATGTGTATGTAGCTAATTGGGGCAGTTGCAAAGCTAGAGCCTGCCTCGTCACTAGAAGCACCTCAGAAGTTATGTGGTTATGGCACCGTCGCCTCAATCACTTCAACTTCAAGACGACAATTTCCAGGAGAAGCCTTGTCAGAGGCATCCCTAATGAGGTCTTCAATAGGGACTTCATGTGCCAAGCTTGTCAAGAAGGCAAGCAAATCAAGAAGTCCTTTCAAAGCGTCGAGGGACATGGCTCATCCCGAATTCTAGAGTTCCTTCACATAGATCTCTTCGGTCCTATCACACATGTCACCTTGAGTGGAAGAAAATACGCTCTTGTAGTCATGGATAACTTCTCACGCTACACTTGGGTACTAATTCTACTCAAGAAGAAAGACACGCTTTGGGAGCTCCCAAAGCTCCTAAAGCAACTGACGGTGCAAAAAGGAGAGACTGTGATAAAGATACGCTCCGACAAAGGAATATAATTTCTCAATCAATTCATCGAAGCGTATTGCATAGAGAATGGGATTCTTCATCAGACTTCTGCAGCTCGCACTCCGCAACAAAACGGCATTGCAGAGCGCCGAAACAGAACCATCAAAGAAGTTGCACGTTCGATGCTCGCGGATGCCCAACTACCAAAGAAATTCTAGGGAGAAGCAACATTCACGGCTTGCTACACCCAGAACCGTACTCTAATCAATACACGCCATAACAAGACCCCACATGAATTGTGGAAAGGGAGAATTCCTACTCTCTCCCATTTACACATTTTTGGTTGCAAGTGTATCATTCACAACAACGGTAAAACGCAATTGAGGGCGTTTGATAGCAAAGCAGATATGGGAATATTCCTTAGATATTCTCCTACAAGCAAAGCTTATCGCGTCTACAATTGTCAAACCCTTCTCGTGGAAGAAACACTTCATGTTATTTTTTATGAAGTTGCCTTCAAGACTCCGCAGGTATAGGTAAACGCTGAAAGCATGAACGCTGGACCTGGAAGCGCAATTGGAGTCCCTAAAGCCTCTTCCGGACCAGTAACACGCTTTACTTCAAAGCGAGTAGATCTGGTGGACGCTTCAGCAGAAGAGGAGCTTGAAGATGGAGTTGAAGCCGTGGAGCAAGATCTAAATAAGCTCTCTCTCGATAAGGGGGAACCAAACTCAGGAATAGCTGATCCTCTGACCTCATTGGTCCCAAACAATGAGGAAGCTCCATGCAGTTCAGTGGTATGTGATCAAGGGGATGGTGACGATCACACACCACGCTTTGAGGCGGATGATATGGAGGCTCTCAACCAGAAGAAGCTTTAGTTGAGGTATCATCTCTAAGAAGGTGTTCTAGTGACCCAAGCCAGGGCGTCAGAACTAGAAGTACCTTATTTCATGGTGAGAGTTGTCTGTTTAGCTGTTTCCTAGCGAACACCGAGCCTTCATCGGTGGAGGACGCTCCAAATAATTCCAACTGGGTAATTGCTATGGAAGGGGAGCTCAATGAGTTCGCAAGGAATGGCGTTTGGTACCTAGTTGATTGACCGTCTCATCAAAGCATCATCGGTACCAAATGGGTCTTCAAGAATAAGACCGACGAGAGTGGCAACATCATTCGTAACAAAGCTCGCTTGGTCGTGAAAGGAAATTACCAAGAGGAAGGCATTGATTTTGACAAAACCTTCATTCCCATAGCTCGTCTCGAAGCCATCAAGATGTTCCTTGCATATGCCGCATCTAAGAAGTTCAAAGTGTATCAAATGGATGTGAAGAGTGTCTTCCTCAATGGAGATTTGAAGGGAGAAGTGTACGTCAAATAGCCCCCAAGCTTTGAAAAGAGTGATCAAGTGTACTGGCTCGTCAAAGCTGTTTATGGCCTCAAGCAAGCTCCCAGAGCGTGGTACGAAACTCTTTCAAACTTCCTAGTTTAAAGTGGCTTTCAAAAAGGGAAGGTAGATCAAACCCTCTTCACTATCAACGACGGTGAAGACATGCTTTGGGTACAAATCTATGTCGACGACATCATCGTTGGCTCTCCAAATCAAAGCCTAAGTGACAATTTCGCGGGTTTGATGAAGAGAAAATACAAGATGTCGATGATGGGGTTGATGACATGTTTTTTGGGATTGCAAGTGAAGTAAACGAGTCGAGGAATCTTCATCAATCAAGCCAAGTATACTCGTGATATGCTCACTAAGTTTGGAGTTCAAAAATGCAAAAGCGTCAAGATTCTAATGAACACAAACTTCAAGATAGATCCAGACTTGGATGGAAAGTCAGTTAATGCTATGGATTATCGTATGTTGATTGGCTCTCTGCTCTATCTTACAGCTAGCCGACCCAACATCACTTTTCCTATAGGCGTCTGTGCTAGATTTCAAAGCAATCCAAAGCAAAGCCATTTGGAAGGAGCTAAGCGCATTCTTCAAAACCTTAAAGGAGCCATCAATTTAGGTCTTTGGTATCCGGTGGAAGATGATCTCACGCTTAGTGGCTACTCCGATGCCGATTTCGGTGGATGCAAAGTTGATAGAAAATCTATAACCGGAACATGTCAATTCATTGGCAACAAGTTGGTTTCATGGTTTTCCAAGAAACAAACAAGTGTTGCCACCTCTACCATACTTGGCTGCGGGAAGCTGTTGTTCACAAATCCTTTGGCTAAAGCAGCAGTTTAAGGATTATAAAGTGGAATGTTCAGAGGTTTCAATTTATTGTGATAACACAAGCGTAATTTCCATCACCCACAATCCTGTGCTTCATTCAAAATGCAAGCATATCTAAATTCGCCATCACTTTATTCAAGATCATGTGGAGAAGCAAGATGTTAAGGTAGAAAAGATTCCAACTGGGGATCAGAAAACGGATATTCTCACGAAGCCGTTTCCTCTAACCCGCTTCAACAAATTGTGCCTAGAACTAACGTTGCTAGACCCTAGTGAGGAGAAGGTGGAGTAAGGTGGAGAAGGTAAAGCGTGTTCTCTACCTATCCTCATACTTTCCTAGCTTTAAGAAAGATTATTAGGATAATTGGTTAAGGGGGAACCGGTCTTTACAAGAGTTGTGAAAGATTAAGACGAAGATCAAGACCGAGGGATGGAGTTCCCTTTGGAGCACCAACCTCTACAAGCTTTTACATTTATGTGAAAGCACGGTTGAGTGTTCTTCCTTTTCTCGAGCTAATCGAATTTAGCTTAGTTAAGGTTGAGAGTTCGTACCACGATGCTCAAAAAATTATGTGTCGTCTTGCCAGAGCGGTGCACAAATGGATACACTTTGTGGATGATCAAGAAAGTCAAACTTATAGGCTTAAGAGTTTGCACAACCGCGACTCCATTCCCAACCCTTCTACCTTCTTCTATGATGCTGAAGAAACATGAAAACGTTGAACTTGGTTATCATCAAAGTAGCAACGCGTATTCATAAGATGGGGCGCTTACGTGGTGTCACTCTTGATGCGTGATCACTCAACATTCATAAGCTTTCATGGTGGAAAAGGAACATGAAGTGAAGCGTGATAAAGACTCTCACCACTGCTTATTGTGAAAGCCTCATTTGTTATGAATAATGTGAAGCACCTACTCTAAAAACGGCAAGTGTATACTCTCAAGAATTCCACTTCATGGAAATATGAGATGGCTTGCCCTAGTAAGGAGACTGAAATCATAGCTCTATCATGGAATGATGTGAATCTCACGCCCAAACGGTATATCTAGTAAAGTGTACATCATTCCATTGAAAACTATGAAGAAACTCATCCCCAACCGGATCCCTTGTGGATTTTGTAATCTCATAATTACCCATGCTGTGGAACTCACGAGGTAAACCTACCCTAGTAAGAGATAAGGACTTTGCACTATTTCATCTCACATCATAAGTGAAGCGCCTCCCCTACAGAGTTGACGCTCTCTTTAAAAGATAGTCCGAAGCTCTGTTTAAGGGGGAAGCACACTAACTTAGAGAGAAAACGCCTAGATGAGAATAGACACTCTCACACTTCCAAAACGTGAACGTTCTTGTTTCTCAACTAACGCTTTAACATTTGAGCATGTGAATCGTCAAAGCGTGGTATCAGTCAATTACAATATTGACTGAAAGGAAATCTTTACTATAAATACTTATACTATTCTATTCTCTTTTCATCTTCTACACTTACTCTTTCGCTATTTCTGCAAATTCTACAAGTTCTAAAACTCACAGAACTTTCATTCTCTACTAAAACTTCCTTATCTTTTTTTTAGAAGCTTTTAGTTCATAACAATGGTGAATGCTAAGTGGGAAACCGCTCCACGAAGCCACTACAGCGAGTTTGTGTTCACAGAGGCTCATGTTAATCGTGACCTTCTTACTGATGGAGAAGTGATCAAGAGGGCGATTGGGAACGCCAACTTGGAGAACCTCATCTTCAAGCACCCCAAATGTATCAACCTAATCAGGGTGGTTGATTTTCTCTTCAATCTCAACCCAGAAACCCTAACCATGAAGATTTCGCTACAGAAAATAGATGAAGATGGTCTCACTCATTCAGTGGCGATTGAGAAGCTCTCCCTTGAAGAACTATTAAAAAGATTCTGTCCCTATTCCGAACTCAGGGGAGGATCCAGAGTCTGCTGGAGATCCGGACATCCAAAAAGAGTTCAGGCGCTTCACTAAAGATCCGCGCGCCATCTTCATCAAAAAGTAGTCGAAGGCGACCTCGCTCTGGCCGCCGTTCGATAACATGATCAATATTGTGACAAAGTGCATACTTTGTCATACCGGGAGTTGGTCAACAATCACGGAGCAAAAGATCCGACTTCTATCGGCGCTCTGTGATGCTGCTGCAAACCACAAACAATACAACTGGTGAGCGTGGCTCATAAAGCAGTAGTTGGAAGCGAAGAAAGCCGTCCGGGAAGAGACGGAAGGAGATAAGAAGGGGACGTTTTCCTTCCTAGGAAAGTTGAAATATGGAATGCGGATTTCCATATTTCTTGAAGCGTCTTGGCCAGCACAGGAGTGGCCAGTGCAGAGTAAGTACACCCGGGTACTTTTTAATAAAGCGCTCCCAGGCGACGAGTTTGGAGTTGCCGTCCCCCCTCTCCTCCCCCCCCACTTCTGACATCGAATATACAGAAGCCGGAGCGCTCATCCTCAAGAAAGAAGAGGAGAAGAGGAAAAAGAAGAAAAGAAAGGTGGGAAAACCACCAAGAATCCAAAGCGCTCTCTGCTATCAGTGAAATCAGTCCCTTCCACAAAGGGAAAGCATGGATTAGTAGATGAGGATGATGAGGAAAGTGCTGCCTCATCTAGTTCCTTTGATTCAGAGAAGACGTTGATCGTTGAATTGGACGCAGCCGCTCACGAACTTCACGAGGAGGAAGAGGTCAAAGTGCCAGGCAAGTTTGAAGTGCCTGCCTTTGACGCCCAACAAATTGAAGCCCTTAACTTCACGGATGACGCTTTCAGCTCGTTCCTTGATAAGGAGATTCCTGAGGAGAATCCTTCCATTTCTCGCACTCTTCCCGTTGAGAACCCTCCCGTTCTCAGCAAAACTAGCCCAGTAGTGCAGGCCATTGACCGCGATCTCTATTTTGCAGCACATGAGATCGAGGCGCATTTCGGGAATTTTGCTCTCCCCGCTCCAGTACTTGAAGTTACTTCAAACTTCTTGAAGTATGTCCAGAATTGCGGCACCAATCTCTTCAAAGTGTGCCAGATGATTGTCGGGAAGGACACTCAGAAGTTAATTGAAGAGCCTCGCCAAGACTCTTCACAGCTTCGGACTCTAGTGCTTCGACGACCTCATTGATGGGCCTGAAGTCTGGCGGCTCATCGAGGAGATGGTCAAAGAACTTGTGCCCTCATACTCTCCCGCTCCCAAACCTGATCAAGCCGCTACAGCTGGTACCGATGCCAAAATGCTTGAGACGACACTTTCCGTGCTTCAAACTGCGCACGATGAAGTAGAGCGAGAGTGTGCAAGGTTGAAGGCTGAGATCAAGGAGAAGGAGAACCGGCTTTCCAAACCTGAGGAGGAGAAGACAACAAGTGCAGAGGCCCTTTCAACTACTAACAAAGAGTTGGAAGCGCTTAAGGTGGAGAAGGAGAAGAAGAAGGCAGAGCTTACAGCTGCTACCACAGAGCTGGCAGCTCTGACGGAGTTGAGGAAGAATGAAGGAGAGAAGCTCGCAACTGCTACCAAAGAGTTGATGGAGCTAAAAGAAATGCTTGCCACTGTGAAAGTACAGTTGGCAGAAGAGAAAGAGCATGTGGAGTTAGCTCATGATGAGCTTTCGAACGTCAAGGCCCAGCTTTGCAATCTTCCTACCTTGAGTTTGGAAGTACAGAAGCTGACTGCCGACAACAAAAGCGCTCTCACTAACCTGTAGAAAGTTCAAGAGCAGGTGGATGGTGAGGTTAAGAAGCACGAGGCTGCTGAGGTGGAGCTCGCCGCTTCAAAGATGGAGCTCTCCCGGTCAGCTGACAAGATAGCTGAACAGAAGAAAGAGCTGGAGATGGTGAAGGCTGAGAGAGCTGAAGCGGACTCCACCGCTCACCAACTACGGGAAAAGCTTCAATCAGTCCAACAGAAGCTAGACGCTTCAAAGCAGGAGCGCATAGCAGCTATGGCCATGCTGGGCCAAGCTGTTCTCTCCAGTCAGAGCAACTCTGAAGCAAGAACACTAATCTGCCATGAGGTGGTGGAGACCATCAACAAGAAGGTTGGAGATCTGGCCAACCTTGTTGAAGTGGAGATGCGGGCGATGAGGAACCGCTTTGAGAAATCGGTCATCATTACCAACGCTCAATCTCCTGCTCTGGTGCTATCGGCACAATTGCTTGTAGGGCTCCTAGCCCAGAATCCGTTGTCGGTGGTACAACCAAATTTGAACATGGCTGGAGTTGTCCGCCCTGTTCGCCCTGCTGCCAACGTACAGCCCAATCCCATCAAGGCGTCTTTTGATGCTGCCAAAAAGGGGAAAGGTGCTGGGACGTCAAGTATTCCCTCTACAAATTTGGTAAAGCAGGATGCCCCAAGGAAAGATGCCGCTCCGGTGAAGCAGGTCGCTCCAAGGAATGAGAACGCTTCCAAGAATGTGGAAGCATCGAAGGGAAGAGCCTCCAAGGCTATAGGAGCTTCGAAGGCTAGAGTCGCAAAGGACACTCCAAAAGTGAATGCATCAGGAAAGGGAGAAGCGGATAGGCGGATCATTCCGCACTCGGAACCTAAAGCCGTCGTCCTGCTTCAAGCAGTGCAGCAGGGCTTCAACTTGAAAAGCAGAAGAAGCACAAGGATCTAGAGCCTGCTGACACCACATTCACAACCAAAAAGAAGATCAAGTTGATGCATGCCACGATGACACAAGAAGCTGGTGCCCAATGTACGATTGATGAGGAGATTGATGCAATCATTACGCACAAAACTCAATATCACTACTCCCGATACAAGTTGAGGCACACACCGGTGAATCAACAAGAGAAGGACTGCCTATGGAGAGTGGCAGAATATCAAGCGGTGGCTGAGTGTAGAAAAGAAGTCTTCAACGATGTGCGAAGTGGCTAGAAATATGCCAACATCCTAATCCCACCAAATATGTCATCTTAGAAAAGGCATACAGAGCCTTTGGTATGGTCCCTCCTATCCCTTGAAGCCGATTCAAGCAGATATTCATTGTATATGTATCATCTCTTTATCTCACTAATACAATGATATATTTTACTGCCTTAAGAAAAAAAATCATTGTCTTTATTTATTTATACGCTTTCATTTAACTGATTATAACTACATTAATATTGTGCTTTGCCTAACCCACTCTTCTTTTTATACTTAGCCTAGAATTATCTAGATTTGTGTAAGTACTTGACGTCGGGTTTTGGCATCATCAAAAAGGGGGAAATTGTTCGGATATTATGTTAAGGGAGAACTTGAATCAAGTTAAATAAACAATTTGTTTTGATTCGATTCCAAAACCCTCATTAGATATTTTCTTATTGTTTTTGATGAATCTAGATAAGTTATACTTAGCAAAGCTTGCATGTTAGGAAGCTTTTATTTTATTCTAGAAGCGCATGTTATGAAGCAGTCAGAGTTCGCGAAGCGTCTGATGTCAAAACAACATCAAGTAGTGAAAGCATCAGAAGATTGAAGCCGCAAAGCATATGGGAAACACTTTCAAGACTGATGCTAGCGCAAGCTACCATTCTATGGAAGCAAGTGCTCTTAAGTTAGCTCACCGAAGCGCCTCTGATCTGGACCTGAACTTAAAGTGTCAATCAGTGCTAGTGTGATAAGTTTGACTTTCAAACATTCGGATGCCTGACACCTCACCGCATAAAGCTTACGTGTTAACACACTATTGCACAACGGTTGTGGTTACAGTCCGAAAAGTCAAGGTTAGGAGAAGACTGCCATACCCCTAGGTGCGGCAAACATCCCTTCCTAGTACTGGAGTCTGAAAAGCCTGAAAAATGAGCTGACACCAATGACTTTTTCGGAAAATGAGGAACACGCTACCTCTTCTCTCTCAACGGGAAGTAGGGTTCCTCTTACTATAAATAGAAGGAGTTGCACACACTAAAACTAACGCACGTACAAACAATTCAAACATACTACTCGCAAGAACTCAAGCAAATCATCATTTACATTCCTTTAGTTCTTCGAAACGCTTCCAATTAGTGTGTCCTCAAGAAACATATTTTCTTGAGTATTGTAACTACTTTCTTTCTAGGTTCAACCGCATATATTCATAACCTAGCTTCGAGAATCCTTATCACTTTACCTTGATCTTCATTGTAAAGGATTCTCATTTACGAAAACCCAAAAACTCCAAGACCAAGTCTATTATGTTAGATTGAGTAGTAAGGTTGTAAAGTTTTTGTAGAAAAGATTTGTTGTTGTAAGGCTTCTCGAGAGCCCGTGAATCTCTGAGGATTCAAGTGCAAGTTTGTTACTAGCCTTGAATCACTTCGCTTTAGAAGTATAAAACAAGGGATACCAAGTGAAGGTATTCATCCCGTCGTGGATAGAGTGGACGTAGGAGAGGCTCTCCGAACCACTATAAATCGTGTTTGTGTTCTTTACTTTATTTATTGCTTTGATTTATTACATTCACACACACACGCTCTAAGTATTAATCTGGTTTTAAGCTTGCAAGATAATTAAGTCTCACCACATTCCGCACTGTACTCACACGAGCGAGAAGCTTCGAAAGCTTCACTAAGCATTCAAAGCGTCTACTCGATAACAGGCTGAAAAAACGAAAGAGAAGATAAACACTTCTCAACACACGTATTCACTCCCCCCCCCCTCTACGTGTGTTAGTCACTTTCGGGACCAACACTTTCCCACATCTTTAGCATTTTTTCTACCAAAGATATGGGACAATATTATGGGAGAGAATTTGTTATCATATTCTATTGCCATTTGTTGTTGTATCTCTTATTGCATCGTCGGCTTATCGCCACATGTTAAAAATATTTCTGAAATCAGCATTTTTTGTTTAAATCAAAATATTTGTTTATGGATTATTGCTGATTTTGGAATATTTTAAACACATGGCGATCATCCGACGATAAATGCAACACCAAAATACAATAGATGATCTGAATTGTCATTTTCTTATCCCTTCATTTCATTTTCCATTCAATGAGAACATACCATATAAAAGTAAATGGAAAATAAAGAAAATGAATATATATGGGCCATAAAATCTCATACCTATGAACGGTTTAAATAATGAAGCCATTAAATCACAACAACCAAGCCATGTGTAAAATAGTATACATTTTCCTTTAGGTGAAAGATTGGATTCAACATTATACTGTAACCAAAATGAACCGTTGGTAAAATGTACGCGCCTCAATTAGAGTAGGTGTGCAGAGAAATTTTAGGAGGGAAGGATAAATTCATGGTCATACGCAGAAAGTATATTGGTGCTATGAAATGATTCTTCTCCTTTGAGCTAAGTGTGGTTTCAGGGGTTTTGGATTTTAGAGTGCTCCCAAAAATAGGAGTACTTGGTGGTCCCCATCATAGTGTCACATGCATCAATCTACTACTCCCTCCGTTTTCTCTAACTTGGCTTGTTTATTTATTGTATGGGTGGTATATAATAATAAAACATGTCAAATTAGAGAAAACAGAGGGAGTATAATTTTATAGTTCAATTCGATGATTATAATAATTTGTGATGTACCTCGACTTTCATATTTGACTTTAAAACAGTAAATTATAAGAAAACTTAATTCATTATGATGTTAAGGGATGTTCAATGTTATTGTGAGCCATATGATAGATGTTATTAGTAGATATACGTTTCTACTATCATGTCAATTAATCAAAATTTAAAGTTCGCGTCATGAAGAACTTGAACTTGAACTTGAAACCTTTTGTCACGGAGGTTTTGGACATTAATTTCATTACCACTAAGCCAACTTACACACCTGTCATGTAAGTTTTATTTTTAATGGGATTTTGAGATTTTTTTTTTTTTTTTTTTAAGTACGATTGAGTTTTCTAAGTATAAATTTGACATGTTTATGTTATGATAAATTTGTTTAATATTCTCTCCTCCTATTCTACTTGACATGTTTATGTTATTTGATACCCACATATAGATAAAAGATATGCTACTCCTCCATTTGTGGGCACCTCCATAGGCACTTTCTTCGTTTCATCGCTTTGACATTACTTTGTTCGATTTTTTGATTGTTTAATATTTTAGTACCTTAGAAATTAATTTAGAAATCATAAAATCTAAAAAATTCAAAATCAAAACTCGATTTGTGTTATTACTCATTTTTTGAAGTTAAAAATAAAAAATAATAAATCGAGCTTTGATTTTTTAGATTTTATGATTTCTAAATTAATTTCTAAGGTACTAAAATATAAAACAATTGAAAAAATCGAATAAAGTAATGTCAAAAATATAAAACGGCAAAGGTGCCCACCAAGCTGGTCATGAATAGGTGATTAACATATCATTTCTCCCCACATATATTCAAAAGAATGGGATCCTCTATCTCCAAATGGTAACTCAATGGTGTCCCAAAATTTAATTTCTACTAACTAGTTTTATATATTATTTTTTATAAAAATAAAAATACTATAACATAATAAATTATAATAGACATTCATAAGAAAAAAATATATTTTTTTTGAAATTATATACTTTAGTTTTGAATTTATCAACTCTAATATACAAATAAAAGTCAAATTAAATGCTAAAAAATAATTATAGACCCTAATGGGGATGAGTGAACCCTTGAAAATAATCATAAAATTAAACTAAATCATTATAAAAAAAATTATTGAAAAAAAAAAATAAAACAAGTAAAATTACAAGTCATATTCAAAAAACATGTTAGGTATAATGGCCAAAGCAAGTATGTGATATCATTGCATCAGCCTTGTATACTTTAAGTATACGTACATATGATGGGTATTAGAACATTTCTCCATTTACTGGATTAGGCTTCAAAGTACAATAAGTTAGTAATAGTAGTAAAAATAAAATTAGAAATGTGCAGCTACAATCTTTTTAATTTTCTTTTACTTTGTGAGAATATACAAGGATATTTATACTTAAGGGCGTGTTCTAATTTTATAATATATGAGGAAAAAGAAATATTTTTAATATATATATATATATTTTTTGTTTTCACTGGTGTTTTTGTTGGAAAATTTTTCCGATCACAATGGATGGATAGTTTTTCTTAGACGGCCTTGTTCCCACCTTTTCACTTCAATTCATAATGGTATCTTTTGGCTTGGGATCCTCTATCCCAAAATTTGTGTCCCAATGATGTCCCATAATTCAATTTATACTATTTTCATGCGATTTTTTTAATAAATTTATTTTATAATGATTTAGTTTAATTTAATAATTATTTTCAAGGTTCACCCATCCCTATTAAGGTTTATAATTATTTTTTTAGCATTTTATTTCACTTTTATTAGTATATTAGAGTTGAAAAATTCAAAACTAAAGTATAATTTCAAAAAAAAAATAATAATTTTTTTCTTATAAATGTCTATTATGATTTACTATATTATAGTATTTTTATTTTTATAAAAAATAATATAAAATTAGTAGAAATTGAATTATGGGACACTATATTGGGAATAGAGGTAACCATCCCGTATCTTTATATGCATTTAGAATGATAATATTTTTTTTACTTGTTAAGCTTTTTTCCATCTTAAAAACATATGATAAAAGAAGTGTTGAGAACCAAATTATAAGTAAAAATTTACATTACTTTTTTTATCGCTATATTCCATTTTCCATTAAATAGAACGTACCTTAGAGGAAGGAGTGCCGAGCAGAAAATGATGCGTGGACACTTGGCAACGGGAAACATAAAGAGAGGCGATGTACACATTTTTTTTTTTTACAAAATAGCTACAACACAGTGCCCATTTATTTGCTATATTTAGAAGCCTATGGATAGCGAAGTTGTGCTTTTCCAAAAACACCTAAACAAAACTTTCTTATGAAAAATGAGCATCACTCCACAACCTACTAAATGGAAAGAACGATGTGACACCAACGCTATAGTTTATGGACACTTGTACCTATTTCATAATGAAATATGAGTACGCTACTACTACTTTTTAACCACATCAAATCATCATCATATATCTATAAAAACCAATGAGTTAATTCATAAAAATAACCACTTTCATATAGTAAATTGAAATACTAGTCACTCATATAAAAAACACAAATATTAGTCACTCATGTATTTAAGGTTAATTTTCATGAATACATGAGTCGTGTATTTATGTATTCGTATATTCAATGTTAATTTTCATGACTACATAAATCGTGTATTCGTATATTCGTGTATTCAAGGTTAATTTTCATGAATACATGAGTCGTGTATTCATGTATTTGTGTATTCATGTATTCGTGTATTCAATGTTAATTTTCATGAATACATGAGTCGTGTATTCATGTATTTGTGTATTCATGTATTCAATGTTAATTTTCATGAATACACGAGTCATGTATTCGTGTATTCATGTATTCAAAGTTAATTTTCACGAATACATGAGTCGCGTATCATGTATCTGTGTATTTGGTAAGAGTGACTAGTTTTTGTATTTTTTATATGAGTGACTAGTATTTTAGTTTGTTATATCAAAGTGGTTATTTTAAGGGTTGCCCAAAACCAATACAGTATTAATTAATTCTTTTTTATCCTAGAACCTGGAACTATTCAATTATTCCATAAAATCGATAATAATTATTGTTGACTATGAGTTGAAGATTATTAGATTAATACTAAGAGCTATCTAAATATATAAGAGCTCACGGCGGACCTTGTAAGAATATTATTAATATTATAGGGTTATAATTTGTTACATAAGAAAATAAAATATATATTTGCATGCTACTCTCTTGACTCAAGTCTAAACGAAAGAATTTACGATCTGATCTGGCCCTCCATACCCAAGCTTAGACACGTTCTGGGACCAACATGAATTGATAAATTTGTCATTAGATAACATATTATTATATACTCTATATTACTTTATTGAATAATATATATATATATATAATAGGTAAAGTGTATTTTATAAGATAAAGCTCTTTCACAATAGTGGTAGTTTATTTTGGGCGCCTCGTTCTTTTTCCTAATTCTAAAATACAATTATAGATTGAAAACAAAAACGATTGTTAAAGTTTGTTATGACTATTATTATGTCGTGGAAAACTAAGGATTGTTATGAGGAAAAATAGTGTCCGTACATACGACAACTACCGGTTTGAGCAGTTAAATACATTGGGGCTTCGGCCGTTAATATCTTCCCTAAAATCTCTCTCCGTCTCTCTCCTCCGATCCATACTATACCTCTTCTCTTTCTCCTCACCGTCTCACCCATTTCTCATTACATTTCCCTCACCAATTCTCTTCACCTCAGGGTTTCCCTCCATCCCATCCGACGACAAACGGCGGCGAAACCATCCATAGCTGGTACAATAAGAAGAAAACAATATATATATATATAATGTCCTCCGACAAAAACCCGATGACCGGCAACATGGTCCACCCCGACCCAAACTTCTCCGCCTCCTCCTCCGCCGACGTGGACGACTACCGCAACAGCAGCTTCTCAGGGTACGACGCCAACAGGATCTCCGGCGAGGGGTCCCCCATGATGATGTCTCCCTGGAACCAGCCGGGGCCGTTCGGCAGCGCGAGCAAGAGCTCCTCCTCCTCCTCCTCCTCCCAGCTGCAGAACAGCCTGATCGGGTCCCTGGTCCGGGAGGAGGGCCACATCTACTCCCTGGCGGCGAAGGACGACATCCTCTACACCGGCTCCGACAGCAAGAACATCCGCGTGTGGAAGAGCATGAAGGACTTCTCCGCCTTCAAGTCCAACAGCGGCCTCGTCAAGGCCATCATCATCTCCGACGACCGCATCTTCACCGGCCACCAGGACGGCAAGATCCGCGTATGGAAGATCAGCCCCAAAAACGCCAGCGTCTACAAGCGCTCCGGCACCATGCCCACCTTCTTCGACATCTTCAAGGCCTCCATCAAGCCCGGGAACTACGTCGAGGTCCGCCGGAAGAGGAGCGCCGTCTGGATCAAGCACGCCGACGCCATCTCCTGCCTCAGCATGGATAAAGAAGCCGGCCTCCTCTACTCCGCCTCCTGGGACAAGACTTTCAAGGTGTGGAGGCCGGAGAGCTCCAAGTGCATGGAGTCGGTGAAGGCGCACGACGACGCCGTCAACTCGGTGGTGGCGAGCAAGGGGGCGATGGTGTACACGGGGTCGGCCGACGGGAAGGTGAAGGCGTGGAAGCGGGAGCTGAAGGGTAAGGCGTGCAAGCACACGCTGGTCAAGACGCTGCTGTCGCAGGAGTCGGCGGTGACGGCGCTGGCCGTGAGCGAGGCCGACGCGGTGGTCTACTCCGGGTCCTCCGACGGGCTGGTGAACTTCTGGGAGGTGGAGAAGCAGCTGGCCCACGGCGGGGTGCTCAAGGGGCACAAGCTGGCGGTGCTGTGCCTGGCGGCGGCGGGGAGCATCGTGTTCAGTGGGTCCGCCGACAAGACGATATGCGTGTGGCGGAGGCAGGGGCCGGGGCAGGAGCACACGTGCCTGTCGGTGCTGACGGGGCACACGGGGCCGGTGAAGTGCCTGGCGGTGGAGAAGGACAAGGAGGCCGGCGAGGACAAGAAGTGGGTGGTGTACAGCGGCAGCCTCGACAAGTCGGTGAAGGTGTGGAGCGTGTCGGAGATGGCGCCGGACATGCAGCACCTCCAGGCTGCCAATTTCGATTGGGAATCTAATTCGATACCTTCGGCCAAATATTAAACGTCCACTCCACGCCCTCAATTTATAATCATTAATCCTTTTTTTTTTTTTCTCTTAATTATATATAAATCATATGTACAGGTTATAATGATCGAGTTAGTTTCTACTGCTGCTGCCTCTTGTATTTTAGGTAATTATTTTTATTTTCAACTTTTATTTTTCAATGTTTAATTTCGACCTTACTTTTTTTTTTTTTTTACTACAGTACTATTTATCTTTTTACATCATCAATTATATGTTATGTATATATACACACACTTGAGACCGGCATGAGATGTATGATTATGGACATCGATGTGGAATGTGTCATAATCTACTACTGTAATTAAATACGGAGTAATTTATTATGCACTTGAGCATATACCTTAACAATTAACTTAACTTATATCCTATAAAATTTAAACCTTTAATAAACAAGCATATCAGCAGATGCATGACATATATGTTTATTGTATCCTTGATGAACAGTAGATCATTTCTATTATAATGAAGCACTACCGTTGTCCTTTTTAAAATGAAATGTGAGTAAAAGTACATTTTCTGGAACGTAAAATTGTTGAATACAAACTTTAATTGATTTTAATATTCATTCCTTTCGTGGGATAGCGTAAAATACAATGAAATATAATGCATGCTTGTATAAAAGCCGTAGCTGCTAGATATAATTCCATAAATAGCATGATCCTTATATGGGAATAGTACCTACAAGATTGGAAAGCATATAATAATCTTCTCCTTAAATAATGTGTCCATGGTGCCACATGTAAGCTTTTTACCGGTAGAATATAATTTTAAGGGTAAATTTTACGGGATGGTATCCTCTATCCCAAAAACTATGTTACAGTAGTGTTCCAAATCGAAAATCTACTAGTTTTATATTGTTTTTTTTATAAAATTAAAAATACTATAATTTAGTAAATCATAATTATAGACATTTATAAGGAAAAAAAAATGGAGTTTTTTAAAATTATATACTTTATTTTTGAATTTATCAACTCTAATATACTAATAAAAGTGAAATTAAATGTAAAAAATAATTATAGACCCTAATTGGGATGGGTGAACCCTTAAAAATAATTATAAAATTAAACAAAATCATGATAAAATAAATTTATTGAAAAAAAATGAATAAAAATAATAGAAATTGAGTTTTGAAACACCATTGGGATATCATTTTGGGGATAGAGATCTCAAGCCAAATTTTACTCCAGTCTATCCCTGATATTTGATATCTGTGAGATTTTTTTTTTGAACGTTCCCCATATATATATAATCAAAGTAGAAAATACTATCACTTACGTACATAAGTGAAACACATCTTTGACTTATCTCGTTTGTTGAATATATGAGTGGCATAAAATAATAAAACGAGACAAGTCAAAAATAACAGAGGGATTATTTCAGGAACGCGGGGAGTATAATATATTTCTCAAAATTAATGTTATTTGAATTCAATTACTCTAATGCCAAATAAAGATCTTTTGTAGATTTGGCATGCCATAGTGTATGTATATTATCATACCACAATACATGTAGGAATAGGATAAAAACTTAAAATGAAGTTGGTTGATCACGTGCAAACTAACATATATAATCACGCATAGTGTTGAGGGCTCAGTCTTGGCTCAAGACACACTTCAAGTGGAGTAAGTCTCATATTTGTAGAACGAAATCCTACCTTCATATCCACCGGTCCACCGGAGGGTTATTGACATCGAATCCGTGCAGAAAGCTCGCGAGCGCGAGCTTCGCAGCACGCTGCGCGAAAGGTATGGCAGGGCAAACCCTCCGCCCCGCGCCAAATGGGAGCAACTCAGTCGAGCCCTTCAAAATCGATCTCCTTATGGCTCGTAAGAAACCTCTCGGGCATAAACTCCGAAGGGTCATCCCAAACATGCGGATCGCGTTGGATTTTCCAGTTGTTGACGAATAGGCGTGTGCCTGCCGGAATGTGGTACGCAATCCTTCCTGGCCTCTCGAGGGGTCACGGGTATGGGCGGCTGCAAGCGCATAGCTTCCTTGATCACGGACCGGATGTAGACTAATTTTTCGAGGTCGGATTCGATTACGAGCCGTTCTCGGCCGACGTGGACGTCGAGTTCTTGTTGGGCCTTGTTGAGGGTGCGGCGGTTGTTGAGGATTAGGGTTAGTGCCCATGTAAGAGTTGCGGCTGTGGTTTCGGTTCCTCCTACTATCATTGACTGCAAGTAAACAGATTGTGGGAAGAAATCGTGTTAGATATAGTACGTATAAAATCTTGTTGACGTATTAAGTTTTTAATTTTTAATATTATTGACGTTTGAGTTGATATAATTGTGATTATTCACTCCGTTTGATGTGTTGATTATGTGCATGTGTCACGATGATTATTGTATTAAGTTCACATGCCAGATTTTTGATGTGCTAATTAGTTTAATGTTACAAGAAAAGAAAAAGTTTCAATATATATATGTTTTAAGTTTTAGTTTCCATCCTATTGTTCCAAATGAGATATATGTTCCAAATTTGGTGTCATAACCATGTTTCAAAATCTAATTTTTATTAGTTTTATATTATTTTTTATAAAATATATATATATATATATATATACAGAATTGATATGCTGAGCGTCTTTTCCTGAGCGATTCATGAGCGACAGTCCACATCAGAATTTTATTCCGTTTTTTTTCACGCCACGCCTTCCTCTCCCTTCACGTTCTTTTTTTCAATTAACCCATCCTCAATCCGATTCAGCAATCGTTAACCCTTCAAAAACACCCAAGAATCCTCTTGAACCCTAGTCCCAAATTAAATTTGTCTACGACATCAGAGCATAATTCGTGAATCAGAGATAAATCGGAAGAAAGTGTTCGCCCTCAAAATCGCATATACTATCGATTTCTCCCAGCCGCTCCAGACCACCTTCACGCCCGCTGCCATCGCGTGCCGGAAAGATGATTTCAGGCCCGCTCAACGGATGGTCGTGGCCCACCTATTCTATCAATTGCCATCTTTCTTAGATAAGGTAAGGAATTTGACCGTAGAGCCTCAAACATCTGTCATCAATGCATAGTAGAGCTAATTGATATATAATTTTATACTTGTGCAACTAGAGTATCTTGCTTCAAATATTTACCATATTTCGCTTTAGGGATTTGGTAATTGTGTTTGTTCTGGTTTGCATCTTCTTCTGCTAGAAATGATACCATGGAGGATAGATACAATGTTTTAATCAAATTAGAAAAATAAGATGGTAGCGGATGGATTATATTGTAGTTACAACAGCAAAAAAGTTCAACCAACCTAAGTATACACAGCCAAAATGACTTGTTTATTGGAATCATCATTGTTTTGTCTTTTACATTCTTTCATGTCCTAATTCTGTGTGGTTTAATATTTTTCTATTGAGGTTCGCGATTTATATTTTGCTTAATCAGTTGAGAAAACCGACTCTCCAGAATTTGCCAATATACTAAATTGCCTTCCTACCCTGTGTGTCTTGGTCGGTCTATTTGCTGGCCCGAACACCACCACCGGACTTAATGTGTTTAGATTTGTATATGGGCATTTGTTTGTGCCTTCACTTGTCATATATATCTTGTCTTTTTTTATGGATGCTTCGATCTTCTTAAGAATCCTTCAAATGTTGATTATTTGTAGAAAGTAGTGATTTTGATCTTGGGTGTGTGTGTGTTATGCAGGCCACATTACTACATTAGATATCCATTCGTGATCTCATTTTGTTGCTTGAGTTGCTCAAGAGTGAAGTTCAGTTTCATAGTAATTGTTCTGGTTATGATTCTTTTTGCAAAATAGATGATACTTGTTACTCAAATATTGTGGGATTCTCTAGTATTTATTTGGACTCCTCCCATCTGCATTTTTAGTCCCATCATGTGTAATAACTAAGCCCTCGAATATTTCAATTACATTAGGAATATTGAAGAAACTCATGTTAGGGTGCTCACAAGGATTCTTGGATTTGGCTTATCAAGTGACAGAGCCTCCTCCACCAATCAAGTGTGCCTCCGAAAGATGGCCCTCCAGTTACTCAAGAAAAAAAGTATAACAGATGGAAGACACTTAGCTTACAAAGAATTTGGTGTCCCGAAGTATAACGCGAAGCACAAGATCATGTATGTTCATGTCTTCCACAGTTCGAGGCATGACGACTTTGCTATTCTCATGATTCTTTTGAATTTGTGTAAATGACATAATCTAATGAATCTTTTTTAATGAAAAATTGAGATATTGGACCAAAAGCTCAGCATATCTTTATCCGTCTTGTCTATTGTGCTTTTCATTTTGTTTGTTATCCAGGTGTATATATTATACTCTATAAAATATGAGAGGGCTTGGCATTTGCTTGGAATTGCATTCACTAATTCCCGTAAAATTGTACAGTGGATGAGAAGTGTAACTATGAAAAATTTATATTTGTTTAGTGATTGTGTACTTTATATGCTCATTTGTAATTGATTCATCTTTTAGTACATGCGAATAAAATTCCAATCTGTATTTTTTTTTTTACCATTTTTCAAGTGCCTACAATAAACGCCCTCGTATAAAAAATAATAAAATCATTAATTCATACATATAGGCAACATCTAACATCCAACATTTAACATACTATACATTGATCTCATTTTTTTAGCATGATAATCTAACAGTGTTTCCGTGAATAAGAAAAATGTTGAATTCATAAAACAATAAAAACTGATTGCAATTTGCACTCTGTATCAAAATTAAGAAAAAAAAAGGTACTTTTGCTAAATATCTTAATGTACAATAATAAAAAGTAAACATAAAGTATTTAATCTCTGTAATAAACTTGACTACTCCAAGGATTTTAGTTGTCCCAAGCATTTATTGAACCTGTAAAAAAAGGTTATGTACTCAAATGCCAAACCAAGAAATAATCTCATTAGAATTAATTTGCTTACCAAATTCTGATCTCCATATCAGTAAACTTCATTTACTGAATTACAGTTCACCTAGAACCTGAACATACAAAGAATCTCATTACTAGACTACACAGAAATTACTGATAATTATGAACAAAAGTTTTTACGCATAATACCAGCTATATGGGTACATAATCTTCCTCACTTGCATTAGCATCATTGTTGTCATCAGTATCACGTCTATTTGATCTGAAAATTAATTACATACAAAAGTAGTAAAATTAATCAACTAATAGATATGCATAAAATATATAAGACAAAATTTTATTATATTTTACATACCCATTGCGCAAAACAGGGCAATTTCGTTTATCATGTGATACTCCACGTTGCCCGCATCCATGACATATTCTGGACTTTGAAGCTGTTTTTTCCTTATACGACGGAAACCTCTTTCCACACC
The DNA here is from genome assembly GCA_001642375.2 of Mentha longifolia. Lineage (NCBI taxonomy): Eukaryota > Viridiplantae > Streptophyta > Magnoliopsida > Lamiales > Lamiaceae > Mentha > Mentha longifolia. The sequence continues at coordinate 27,292,073 of CM038114.1, forward strand.
CTTTTGTTCGTATTTCAGATGGGTCATCAATATTAGTCTTCTCTAAACTTGTCCTTCTCTGGCTTCCTTCAACAAAAGTTGTTCCCTTGTTCATCTCTTTGATTTTACTTTGTAAGAGATCTAACTGTTCTTCAAAAAATCGCGTTCCCTCCTCAGTCAATGATGCATCATCAACTAACGCTGAAGCTTTGTGTGATAACCTGGAGTGCCGCGACATTAAAGACCCAAATGGAGTATCCTTGCCATCTGCCTCATCAGTTGCATATATTGCACCAATCTTTGCTTCTCGTGTCCATCGCTTGAGTATATATTTTTTAGGTAGGTGGAATATTTGATTAACACGAAAGAAAGCAAGCATGTGCCTACATGGAATACCTTCAAACTCAAATTTCTTACAACTACATGATATGTGCTCTGTTCTTCTATCATATGTGAGCACCCTCGGTTTGGAGGTTGAACACTCTAAACGACTTACATTGTAAACAACTAAGTCATCCAGTGTGGACTCCTGTTGCACATAGTAGGCATGGCTTTGATTAATCTCACTCTGGAATTCCAACCATTTCGTTTTTGTATATATCTGGACCATTTGAGTTTCCATAGGCCAAATCGTGTTGATTTTTGGACGTTCATTCATGTCATTATGGTCCGCAACTAACTCATTATGTCTCAGATTTCTCAGAGCCCTATTAAATCGCGTGATGAAATCCATTAATGAGTCTCTGTATGAGACATACCTTTTAAAAAATGCATGTGTACTTTCAGCTCTCTGACTACTTGTCATTCCAGCACAAAAAACATGACTAAAATATATCGGAACCCACTTATGGCGCAGACCATACATCAACAATAACCAATCATTTTCCTCCAAATTAGCAAACTTGATAACATCCTTCCATGATTGCTGGAATTCTTCAGGAGATCTAAAATTCAATATAACATTTTTTATGCTTTGATAGTGATCTCGTAAAATCACTGGAGAAACTTTATCAGGAAATTTGTTCAAGATATGCCACAAGCAATATCGATGCACTGTAAGAGGCAAAATTTCTGCAATTGCTTTTGTCATAGCAGGATCTTGATCATTGATTATTACTTTTGGAGCTCCTGTTGGCATGGCCTCCATCCACTTATTAAGCAACCAAACAAAAGATTCAGTCTTCTCATCACTCAGAACTACACAACCAAAAACAGTTGTTTGATGGTGATGATTAACTCCAACAAAATGTGCAAAAACCATTTCATATTTATTGGTCTTATACGTAGTATCGAACACAACCACATCACCAAATACACTATATGCCTTCCTTGATGTAGGATCCGCCCAAAAACATCTACTAAATTTATTATTTGAATCAGTCTCATAGTCAAAGAAAAAGGCCGAATTCTTCTCTTTCTCAGATGCAAAGAACTCGATCAAAGTGCTGGCATCGATATCCTTCTGCTCTTCCCTTAACTGTTTCTCAAAGTTTCTAATATCTCTTTCTGTACAACCTACATGTTCAGGTCCACCATACCCTATCTCTAATAAACGCATCTGCTGACAAGTTGGCACATTAGCTTCTGAATATTGTCGAGTCAATTCTTTCTTCGCAATTGAAAGACTACGGTGTGAGCGTAGCAAATGCACTTTCGAAGGAGTAGAAAGTGCATGATTATGACCTTCCACGAAATTACTAATGCTCCAATCTGACCCAGTTTGCTGTTTGACGAGAGAAATTTTTGCCTTGCAATTGGTTCTAACTTCCCCACGAGCTCTAATATTTTTTGGTTGATCATTGAGTGCTCGCTTATTAGAACGAGATGCATCAGTGTGACCTTCTTTAAAACAAACAATTTGTTTCCAAACAACTTCATTTGTCGCCTTATTCTTCCTGCTATTGCTTATTCTCGCACTAAAGCCTGCTTCTCGTGCATATTGGTTATAGAAAGAGAATGCTTCTTCCACTGACGAAAATCTCATTCCGACTTTTGGCTTTCGATCATCCGCAAGTTCAGGGGTAAATAATTCATTATCACTGTGTTCTCCCATTCCTATACAAAGAAAAAAAATGAAATAATATAATAGAAGTCGTAGAGTATTACTTTGAAATTCGACATATACAGTCAAATTATATATGGGCAAACAAAATTATGAACAATTAATGCTTCTTGCACACATTTGACTTATGTTGAGTTCAGAATTAATTTTATCTACATTCATGAACCGGCATAGTGGATTTTGGTGATGTAAACACTAAAACACTAAAAAAAATACTAGTATTCTTATAGCTTCAAGAAAAAAAGCAATATTAAATATTACCGTGTGCAACAAAGTCGAAAGCAACAACGTAACGCAGGAGAAGAAAAAGTATGAAGAAAGAATTTTATGATTGTTGAAAACGCAAATAGGATGGACGATCTGCGATGAACGCTTGCTTCAGTTTTGATGGCTGAAACAACAACGATGGATGATTTGATCTGGGACTAGGGTTCAAGAGGATTCTTGGGTGATTAATTGAAAAAAAGAACGTGAAGGGAGAGGAAGGCGTGGCGTGAAAAAAAACGGAATAAAATTCTGACGTGGACTGTCGCTCATGAATCGCTCAGGAAAAGACGCTCAGCATATCAATTCTGTATATATATATATATATATATATATATATATTATAACATAGTAGTAGTAAATTACAACAAATATTTCTAAATAAAAATTGAACTATTTTAAAATTATATACTGTACCCTAGTTTTGAACCTTAATAATATAATTAAGAAAAATAAAATTAAATATTAAAAATAATTATAAACCCTACTTGGATGGGTGGACCCTAAAAAAATAATCATAAAATTAAAGTAAATCATTATAAATTAAAATATATTATTAAAAAAATGTATAAAACTAATAGAATTTACGATTTTAAACATATTTGAAACACTATTCGAGACAGATGATCCTAAAATGTGATTGACCTAGTAAGCATTAACGGGTTACAAATAAATAAATTTCCACTTCGCAATTTATTTTTATTTTTTATAAAGAATGAGATATATTATACCATTAGATTATAATGTAAATTTTGCTTGTATTAAATTCAGTTTTAATAAATACGAAAACTCAAAACAGAGCAACGCTATGTATACGCAATATTCTAAAAGAAGGCCGACTTGGCCGCCTAGAAGGTGTCTAGGCACTAGAAGGTGCCGGGCCATTCCGATTAATGGCAAGCCGGTTTTCTCTAGGCGGCGGCGAATTAATCGGCATCTAGGCAGGTGCTTAGATAGTACTAGGCATGTCTAAGCAGTCCTAGGAGGGTTTAGACGAGTTAGCCGGGGCTTGAAGGACTGTAAAATTAAATTATAAGTGAAAAATCATGGATTTTATACTTTAACTTATGGATATCATTATAAATATATGAAAAAATTGACGTAGACTTTGATTTTATACTAATCCGTCTAAGCCGTCTAGGCACCGCCTAGACTCCCGCCTAGGCCGCCTAGACGCTAATCACCCCTATACTGCCCTACTAGCGTTTAACGACTTTTAGAACACTGTGTATACGTACTAAAAGACCGGACCTTAGTTATTTTGTGTCATAATTAATTGTAATTGTATAGTTTCCTTTTTGGTATAAGTTTGCGCTTTGGTATGATATTAGCACGGATAAGATCATTTATTCCGAAATTGTGACTCATCCAGTCATCCTCGCTATCTCATTATTTTCAGTATTTTTATTAGCGGTGAGCAAATATATCCAAAAATCAAAAATCAAACCGAATTAAACCAAAATATTTAATTTGGTTCGGGTAATTTGGTTTATTTGGTTAATTCAGTCAAAACCAAATTTTTGTTTGGTTTCTCAGTTTGGATCGGTTTCACTTTTTAAAAACCAAACAAAACCAAAAACTGAAATATATATATATATATATATATATATATATATATATATATATTATTTTTTGTATTGAGAATATAATATTATTTATAATTTTACCTATTATAATTTTTTAAAACTATGTTAACCCGAACCCTATATAATATCATTATCATATGGTACTTCCCGCTCTTCTCTCTCATTCTACACATGCTTTAATTGTTAATCGTCGTCCTCTCCTTTCCTACCTAACTCTTGTATTGTGATCAGACATTATGATTCCCATGGGATTTTATTTGAATTTCTTTTAATGATTCATTTGTGTTATGAATTGCCAGACGGGTCACTGAACCACACTAGTTGATATTGTCCGCTTTGGGCCAAGCCCGCAAAATTTTGTTCTTGGGCTCCTTTCCAAAAGTCCCCGTACTAGTGTGGGTGGTGGTGCTCCCCTTTATGTACAAGGTATATCTACCTTATATTTCATATGTGGGACTTGCTGATTGTACTAACAATTTATCGTACATATATTTCATAACTTTACTATTGTTATGCGTTCTACAGTTTGAGATTATGATTTCATATAATATCAGACTTTTGATTTAACGTACAAGAAAAATTCGGATAACCGAATAAACCAAAATAATTGAATGATTAATTTGGTTTATTCGGCTTGGTTTCTAAAATACATTTGGTTTGGTTCAGATATAATTTTAAAATTTTACTTAATTCGGTTCGGTTCGATTTTTTATCAAAACCAAACCAATAATTGTTATGATAATTTTTATAAAAATAAAAATATTATAATGTAATTGTTTATAATTAATATAATTAAAAATGTAAAAATATATTTACCCTGATTTCGGAATTACCAATTAACAATAATTCAACTAAGAAAATTGATGTTAAATACTAGTACAATAATTATAAACTTTAATTGGATTAATAGACCATAATTTATATCACAATATGTCAAACTCAATTTTCACTTACGCAATTCAATTATATCTATTACAATATCTAAAAGCTCAATTGTTGTAAAATATTACAACATTGTCATTTTCCCTCCAAAAGCTACGTATCTATATCCAAAAGATATTATATAAGTATTGACTAACTACCTATGTATAATTCATTAAAATATAGGTCAAAGTAATCTAATATCCCTAAAGCTAATACACAATGAATAAAATAGATACTAATCTTGGTATCTAAATTGGAGCCCAATATCTTATTTAAATTAGAATTCAAATTAGGCATGAGATGGATGACTTTCCCTCTAAATGCAAGCATCATTAATTATTCTCACCAAAATTTCTATACTATTTTGCATAATATAAAATTATCTCTCAATGTGTTGTTACTTTTCTTTGATTTTTTGAATCATAACTATCTCATTTTACTTGTCCAAAATTCAATTTATTCTTCTGAAAATACGTGTTACGTATTTGTTTTCTTTGATTTTGTTCTATCATCATAATTGTATTTTAGGCAGCTTTAATAGTGTTATATTATGTTTGCAAGAGATATACATATACCAAAACAACCTAACTACATACATAATCTTGTTCGAGATTCATACATTTTTTTTAAAGAAAATGGTTCTTAAATATATTTATTTTATTTTATATTAGTGTACAACAGTCAGATTTGGATTGCATCCACTGAATTGAAAAAATAGAAATTATTTTTTAAACATAAACATGATACTTATTATTAATGGTTTGTAGGTGTATAACTGAGGTTTTACTCTTTTAGAGTATGAGAAAAGATTAGAAAAACTTATAATTCTAAAATTCCAAACATTTGTTCTCTTACAGAGTGTTAAGATTGAACTTCAAAGTGTTTTTTTATCATTCAATATAATATATTTCATTTTATTATTCTAATTTTTCTTATGATTTTAATTGTTGTATGACTCGTGCATCGCACGGAAACAACACTAATTTCTTTTTAAAACTCATAACTGATAAACCAGGGCATAAATGTGGGAGGGAGAAAGTATAAAAGAGAGAGCTTTAAAAAGAAAGGAGTGAGCAGTAAAACTTACGAGACACGTTGCTTTGGTAATGGTATCAGCATGATAACGAGGGAACTCCTCCGCCACCGCGTCGGCAACACCCATCATCTCTCTCATGAAATCATCGTCTTCATCTTCATCTCCACCCCTCCTCCCCTTGTGCTCCTCCAGCCACCCCTGCAAAATCCCGTCGAAATCCCTCCCCGTCTTCTCGAACGCCCTCTGCAACCTCCCATACCTATCCATCCACCCCACCCACGGTATCACGTCCGACACCGTGAACACTGTCATCATCTTAAAGGAATCCCTCACGCTCCGCCTCCACTTCTCCCTCCCCTCTCCATCCATCTCCGCCTCCACGTCCCCCGCCACCGCCCGAACCATCAGGCTCAGCGTCAGGTCCCCGAAAACCCTCTTCATGTCCACGCTCCGCTCCTCCTTCATCACCGTCCTCATCATTGCCTTCACTAGGAGCCGCCGGGATTCGCCGAGCGCCGCCACTTTCCTGGCGGAGAGAAGCCTCACCACCGAGATCTTCCGCATCTCCCGCCAGTAGTCGCCGTAGTTGCTGAAGCCGAACATGGCGAAGTCGTATCCCATGAGCCTCATCGCGGCGGTTCTTTGCCGGTTCGAGAAGGCGACGTCGTTCGCCTTCAGGCACTCCCTCGCCGTCTCATGGCTGCTGACGATCAGGCCGCGGCGGGACCCGAGCTTGACGGTGAATATCGGGCCGTATTCGTCGGCCATGGTGGATAGGGTTATATGAAGCGGGTCGGGTCCGGTCATCATGGGCAGGTGTCCTAACAACGGCCAGCCACCGCCGGCGTGCGGTGGCAGTTTTTTCGTCTCATTGCGTCTCTTTCGATGCGTTGCTATGGAAAATAAGTGGAAAGTAGAGATTAGTGCAGCGATAAGAGCTAAGGCTACAAACCATGGGCACAGTAGTGATTCCATGGTTAGTTCTTTTCTTCTATTTCCCAAATATGGAAATGTTTATATGGTGGAAGAAGATATTTTGAGGATGACAACTCCGTATATTTCGTAAATTTTGACATAATCTTTTCGGGATTTTGCTGTCTTTTTCATATGGATTTGAGGATTTTTCCACGCATTTTTTTTATTATTAATTTTATATTTTTTTTAATAATTTTAATTTATGATAATTTAGTTTAAGCTTGTATATTTTCTAGGCTTTCACCAATCTAATTAAAGTTTATAATTATTTTTTAGCATTTAATTTCACTTTTATTAGTTATATTAAGGTTGATAAATTCAAAATAAGGTTACATAATTATTAAAAATTCAAATTTTTATTTATAAATATTTATTATGATTTACTATATTAAAGATTTTTTTTAAATAAAAAATAATATCAAACTAGTAAAAATTAAAAGTTGGGACATGATTGACACATCAAAATGGGGACTACGGATGCAATCTTGTTTCTTTTATTTGAGAGATAAATAGATTTCACGCTTCTTTACGAGTTCAAAGTTTTTGGCGAGATGAATTTTTTACAGTGTTAGAATCTTAGGATAACGTCGAGGTCTTGTATTCGTATCTCAAGTGCTAGCAAATATGTTAAGTTTTTTGGCCATCTAATTGACATTACCACATATAGGCTATGATGCATGCATTTTTTTTCCAATTTCCTTTTATTGTTTTAGTTTGATCTTCAAGAGATAGTCATTTTGTTAAAGTTCACTTTCAAATCTTACTGTTATTTTTTAGTTATAAATTTAATCCAAATAAAATACAAAAACAAAAGAAAACATACGAACAATTGTTTATCGTGTTCGTTATGAAGTAACTTGATCGATCGTCGATTTTAGAGTGTTTTTGTGATAGTGAGATTTATAGAAAGCTAAAAACACAAGAATTTACGTGGTTCGATCTATGGGTAGATCTACGTCCACGAAGGAAAAAGAGAATCTTTATATTGAAGTCTTTTTAACTAGTAAGTACAGTGTCCTCCCCTTTTATCTTACAAGATAGCTCTATTTATAGAGAATTGAGGTCACGGGTGATTCATGGATGCTGCTCTCGCATGTCCGTCCGTACTCTGACCATCGCGGGTGGTTGAGAAATCGTGGGGCAGTTGGATGATTTTGTTGACTCGTTATTGGGCTTCAATCTGGGTGGGCCGAGCTGATCTGGGCCTTTGGGCCACATCCTATCACATCCCCCCCCAAAAGGTCGGAGAAGCGAGGTCATTGTAGAGAGGTGTAAATTGCCCCGTGGGATTTCGACGAAGTTGAAACTGCACACCGCCTCGTTTTGACGAGGTCGAGCTTTGAATTGCATTGTTCCATCGAAATTTAGAGTTCACTGGAGTCGAACTGTATACCGCCTCGTTTTGACGAGGTCGAGCTTGAATTGCATTGCCCCGTCGAAATTAAGATTTTGACGAAGTCGAACTGCATACCGCCTCGTTTTGACGAGGTCGAGCTTGAATTGCATTGCCCTGTCGGATTTCGACGAAGTTGAAACTGCACACCGCCTCGTTTTGACGAGGTCGAGCTTTGAATAGTCGTGATATGAGAAGGTACGACTGTTGGTGTCAGGGTAGGTAGGATACGTGTCGCACTTTTGTTGGAGCAGGCGGAGAGGCGGGATTTGAAAAGGCGTGCCTTTGCTTATAAAAGCTTCCAGTGTACGCTAAAAAATATTTTTTCCCCTCAATCGATTTCCAATTGCAAGCGAGAGAGAAAACCCTAGACCCAAAATTCTGCAACCGCCGCCGTCCAGTTCAATTTCCCGGTGATTTGTAGTCGGAAAAAGACTTTGACAAGTAAGTACTTTCCCTGTAATGGATTCTTCTTCTTTTCCCCAAGTAGATACTGGTAGGGCCAGCGCACAGATTTGCCCTCGCCGCCTAGGGTTTTTCCGGCGAGGGTTTGGCTAAATGTATATACACGCATGCTAGTTCCGCCGGCGTTTCGAGAAATTGAATTCCCGCCGCTGGTCGGGTCCAATGCCTCACTGGCATGTGCCTCGACCATGTCTGTGTCTCATATGCAGGATTTGGCTCGTCGTTTTTTGTTTCCCGAGTCAGTCGAGTTGCTCCTACCTCGCGATGTTGATAGGGGTAGCTCGCCTCCCGTAGGTTTTTTTACTGTATATGAAGACTATCTTCATTTTGGTCTTCGTTTTCCTTTAAATCATTTTTTTGCCGAGCTCTTAGAAGAGCTCCATCTGGCTTTAGGTCAGTTGAAACCTCCTTCCATCAAGCAGGTCGTTGGTTTTTGTTTTGAGGTCAGCCGCCGTGGTGGCACGCCTACTGTGGATTCATTTCTTAGGTTTTTTAGACCTAAGCTTGGTACGAGGGGTGGGCCTACCTTTCCCCTATTAGTAGGTTCAAGTTAGGGACTCCCACTAAGGTGACGAACTGGCAGAAGAAATTCTTCTTTTGCCGGTGTGAAGGCGTGCTGTTGTATCCTTGGACCACGGCCAAGTTCGTACTTCGAGACACTGGGAAACCAACCAGTGAGCTTGAAATGAGCTTGGTGGACCTCGGCCTCATTGAAAGGGATTATGCCAAGGCCGAGCTCGCAAATCACGGGTTAAGCCCGTATAACTCCGTGTCCGATGTGGACTTGGGTGAGGCTCTGCTTCACTGATTTGTCCTGTGGTCTATTTCATTTTTACTGATGTATATCTTCTTTTTTTTTTTTGTAGTGGATGCACAATCTATCCAGGCCGCTCTCCAGAATAGGAACAAGAGGAAGAGGCAGAAGTCCTCTGTTTCGGTGGCGGAGAAGGTGACGTCGGCGACCGTCGTCGGAACGGACTGCCGACCTTGGTAGGTCGGTGTCCGTGAGTTCGCAGTTGGAAGCTCCTGTCCGAAGCTCTTCTTCGCTGCAGTTGGTGGACCAACAATCTCGACGAACTCTGCTTTCGTTGGATGACGAAGTGACAATCGTCGGGAGTGGCCCAACCTCGGGCCAAGGACATGCACGGGAAATGTCGTTTCCCGAGGTAAGCGTAAAACTGTAAGTACTTGTATATGGGGATTGTAACCTCTAATAAAATTGTCCTTTGGTTTTTTTGGGTTTTAGGAAGCCGAGGCGGCTTTGGATGGGCTGCAGGGCTTGGCTAACTTCATCAGGAGTGGAGTTGCCAAGTTCCAGACAAAGGCTGCCGAAGTTGCGGCGGTAGAGGATCGGCTAATGGCCAAGATCTCGGCCGCCGAGGTCGCGGCGCAGGCAGCAGCGGAGAGGGAGGCGGCGGCTTCGGCTGCCGCCGAAGAGGCTAAGAAAAAGAATGCCGAGCTGGAGGCTGAGGTGGGTCGCCTGAAGGCCGAAATTGCCGGGATGGTGGCTGGTCAGGGAGGCGTGTTCCGAGCTGTGGTGGAACGTGTCTTCCGGTCGCAGCACTTTTCTCGGATGGCCGTTCAGTTGACAGGTGCCCTGAGCACCCCGATCGTCTCCGCAGTGCTCGACGACATCGCTGCCGACATCCCAGACTTGGACAAAACCAAGTACGGGTATGTTATTGCGACGGAGGAAGAGACACTGCAGGACTTCGCCGGGGTGCTTTTGGAGCACAGTTCCGCCATTCCGGTGGTGGAGCAGCTCACCGCGCAGAGGAGCCCGCTCAGCGAAGGGGCTATTCGGCGATGTCCCGTTGACAGGTACGAACTCCTGGAGACGGTCATTGCCGACCTACTGAAGAGGCCGGTTACAAAGACCACCGAGGAGCCTGCTCGCGATGACCCCGAGGAGCCTGAGGTCGAACCAGAGGTCGGCCTAGAAGGAGAAAATCGTGATGGAGTCAATTGACACTTTTCACGATTTTTGGCTTCTTTCCCTCTCTGTTTTTTTTTTTTTTTTTTTGTAGCCTTGTACTTCGTCACCATTAGGGTGGCGTTTCATTTGCCGTGTTCGGCTATAAATAAAAAAGGCTCTCTGTTAAACCTTGCTTGTATTTATTCTGTAGCCTGCCCCTGAGTTTTACGATGCTTCCCACCTTGTTAAAGAAATATCCGAGCTTCGCCGAGCTGTAGAAGTAGCCGAGCTCAATGCTTCGGGCTGGAAGAAGCGAGCTGATAACATCGAGATCGAGGCCGAGGTGAAACTTCGGGCCGCTCAGGAAAAACTTGATGAGATGCATGCCAGATATATGGAGCTTGAAGACCAGTACCAACGAGCTCGGGACGACATCAAGACTTGCAAAGAGATCGTCGAGGAGCATATGGAGTACGAGACCATAATTCACCGAGCTGGGGGATCCATGATTTCTGAGACTTACGATAAGGTCAAGGAGCTCCAGGCCCGATGCCGAAGCTACAGGGAGCAATATGGTAATGAATCCTGGCAGGTTAGAGGTGAGTTTGAAGAGCTCATTCGTGTGGCGAGCATTTATGAGACAGTCCTTGATCGCTTTCAGAAGTTGAAGCAACGTCTGTCTTTAGAGGCTGGATCTGCGACTTTAATTTCCTCCGATCTGGATCCGAGGTTGCTCGACCGTACTTCTAGAGAATTTTTGGAAGGTGAATCTTCGAGGTCTGCTGACCCGGACCCGAAGATTGTGACACGTCATTCTCGAGAAATTTATAGTCAAGAGTGGCGATCGGCGTCTGGACGGGGTCGGGGTCGGGCGAGCCAGAATGTCCGAGGTAGAGGCCGAAGTTCGGCTTCTGGACGAGGTCGGGGCAGGTTTAGTATAGACGATGTTTTGAACTTTAATTTCGGCAGAGATTTTGCTAGAGATTGGCTTAGCTTTAGTAAGCCAAAGCCTCCGGGTTCCTCGTCTTCTTAATGTAACAATTGTACATTTATTTCATTCAAATAAAACAGAAATTTTTGCATTTGTGTTTAAGCTTTCTATCCTTGTCTTTAACCGAGGCAGGTTCCCTTATTTTCAACGAAGGCAGCTTTCTCATAGTCACTTCGTCTTGTGACGGAGTTTGGGCTTTCGGTCGACCACTTCGTCCAGAGATGAAGTTTTGGCTTTCAGTTGGCCAGTTCGTCCGAAGATGAAGTTTAGGCCTTTTAGGTAGCCACTTCGTCTAACGACGAAGTTTAGGCTTTCAGTTAGCCACTTTGTCCGAAGACGAAGTTTAGGCTTTTTAGGTAGCCACTTTGTCTAACGATGAAGTTTAGGCTTTCAGTTAGCCACTTCGTCCAAAGACGAAGGTTAGGCTTTTTAGGTAGCCACTTCGTCTAACGACGAAGTTTAGACTTTCAGTTAGCCACTTCGTCCAAAGACGAAGTTTAGGCTTTTTAGGTAGCCACTTCATCTTAAGACGAAGTTTTGGCTTTTGGTTCCTTATTTGTCGAATTTATCGATAGGGGTGGTCCCCTTACGCGCGTTTAGGTGTTACTCCGAGGCGGAGTTTATTTGCGTATCCTCGTCAGGATTTTAAAATCGAGATACTTAGTATAAACGAGAGAGAGAGAGGTGCAAAATGCATGCAAATTATTTAAACGAAAAAATTTTATGAAGTCAAAATAAGACAAAATTTACCAAGACAACTCGATTCCTACGACCTAAATGAACTTGGACATCACCCTCTGTTTATACAAAGTACCTTTTCAAGTGGGTAATGTGCCATGTACGGGGTATGGGCTCACCAGATAGGTGGGCGAGCTTGTACGACCCTTTTCCGAGGACTTCTTGAACTCGGTACGGTCCTTCCCAGGTGGCTTCTAATTTACCAAGCTTCTCCGCCCTACTGACCTCATTATTCCGAAGTACGAAGTCGCCTACTTGGAGCTGCTGATGCTTCACCCGGCTGTTATAATACCGAGCTACTTGCTGTTTGTATCGAGCTTCTTGTATGTAGGCTTGTTCTCATTTTTCTTCTAGCAAATCCAAGTTAGTTCGAAGTCCGTCTTCATTGTCTTGGGCCGCGAAGTTAAGTGTTCGGGGGCTCGGCAAACCGATCTCTACCGGGATCACCGCTTCGGTTCCATACACCAAGCTGTATGGTGTTTCACCGTGTGATGTCCGCGGGGTGGTTCGGTACGACCATAGGACTTGGGGTAAGTTCGCTGCCCAGTCTCCTTTGGCCTTATCCAGCCGGGTTTTTAACCCCTTGACTATCGTTCGGTTCGTAACCTCAGTTTGGCCATTTGCTTGAGGATGGGCTACCGAGGTGAACTTCTGTTGGATGTGGAGTTCGTCACACCATTCTCTGAATGTCCTGTCTGTGAACTGGGTTCCATTATCTGAGACGAGGACGTGAGGTATGCCGAAGCGACAAACTATGTTCTTCCAAACGAAGTTTAGGGCATTTTTACTTGTGATTCGTGCCAATGGTTCGGCTTCGACCCACTTCGTAAAGTAGTCGATTGCTACAATGAGGAACCGTAGTTGGCCGGGAGCTTTTTCGAATGGGCCGACGATGTCAATTCCCCACTGCATGAACGGCCAAGGGCTTTGCATGCTGGCCAGTTCGGTCTGTGGCAATCTCGGAACCGTCGCATGGATTTGGCACTTCGGGCATTGTTTGACGAGGTCGGTAGCGTCTTGGAACATAGTGGGTCAATAGTACCCCCACCTCATGACCTTTTTGGACAGGGCGCGGGCTCCGATGTGACTGCCACAGGAACCTTCATGGACTTCGCGCAGTGCGTAGTTCGCTTGGTTGGGCCCCACACATCTTAGGAGAGGTTGGAGGTAGGATTTTCTATATAGTATTCCCTGCTCCAGGACTGTACTTCGTGGACTTGGCCAGGAGCTTCCTAGCCTCGGCCTTATGAGTTGGGAGTTCGCCATTTAACAAGTAATTGCGAAGTGGAGTCATCCAGTTCGGTCTATCTTCGTTTACTACATTGACTTCGGCGTCATTAATGCTTCGGAGCGGTACTTCTTCCACCGGAGGGATCGTTGATGATGATGCGAGTTTGCTTAGTGCGTCAGCTCGCTCATTATCTCCTCTTGGGATTCGCACCAACTCAAAGTACGAGAAGCTTTGTTGTAGGATCTTGGCCTTATGGAGGTATTTCTTCATTCGTTCTCCTTTAGCTTCGTATTTGCCTAGTATATGGTTCACTATGACTTGGGAGTCGCTGTGAATTTGAATGGCCCTTACTTGGAGAACTTAGGCTAGACGAAGTCCAGCGATTAGAGCTTCGTACTCCACTTCGTTATTTGTGGTCGGGAAGTTGAACCAGAGTGCGTGGGTGATCTCCTTTCCTTCAGGGCTGATGAGTAAGACTCCGGCTCCGCTTCCTTTGTGACCTGATGCCCCATCGACGTAGATCTTCCAACAGTCTTGTGGTGGTGGCTTCGGTGCCTCAGCCTTTAATTTATCCTTAGTGGGTTCAACGGATTGTTGTGCGTCCGTGAACTTGGCTTCCACTAGAAATCAGCCAAAGATTGCCCTTTAATGGCTTGGCGAGGTACAAAGGAAATCGTGTGCTCACCGAGTTCTACAGCCCATTTAGCGATTCGCCCGGACGCTTCTGGTTTTGTAAGTACTTGCCGAAGTGGGAGGTCGGTCAGCACTTGTATCGGATGTGCGTGGAAGTACGGTCGGAGTCTCCTTGCCGCATTCACCAATGCAAGTGCGACCTTTTCCAGAGGTTGATACCTCATCTCCGGTCCTTTTAGGGCTCGGCTTATGAAATAGACGGGTAGCTGATGACGTTTTTCTTCTCGTACCAGGACTGCACTGATTGCCTCGTCCGAAGCGGCGAGGTATAGGGAGAGGTCCTCGCCCTCTTTTGGTACAGATAATGTGGGGAGATTTGTGAGGTACGTCTTTAAGCCATCGAAAGCTCCCCTGTGCTCATCGTTCCATTCAAAGTTCGGCGCCTTCTTTAGTATTTTGAAGAATGGTAGTTGTTTTTCGGCGGCCTTGGATAGGAAACGACTTAGGGCGGCTAGGCAGCCCGTCAGTATGTGCACGTCATGAATTGACTTCGGCGCTCGCATTTCTTGGATAGCTCGGACTTTTGATGGGTTAGCTTTTAACCCTTCGCGTGAAACCCAACACCCTAGAAATTTTCCAGACCGGACCATGAAAGTACACTTTTCTGGGTTTAATTTTAGGTTCACTTTACGAAGTAGGCTAAAAACAACTTTAAGGTCGTTTACACAAGTGGCAATTTCCTTGCTTTTTACTATATCGTCTACATACACTTCGACAATACTACCGATGTGGTCTTCAAAAATCTTGTCGACCATCCTTTGGTATGTAGCTCCAGTATTTTTCAGCCCGAAGGGCATCTTTTTGTATGCGTAGACGCCGAAGTCTGTGACGAAAGCGGTCTTCGGAGCGTCCTCTTCATTCATGAGGACTTGGTGGTACCCCTTGTACAGGTCTAAGAAGCTGAACGCCTTGTGGCCAACAAGAGCTTCGACCTTCTTATCAATGTTGGGGAGGGGGGTAGCAGTCTTTCGGGCAGTGTTTATTGAGGTCAGTGTAATTAATACACATCCGCCACCCGCCTCCTTGCTTCTTCACCATCACGGGGTTGGCCAACCAGGTCGGATATTTTACTTCGAATAAAATATCGGCCTTCTGCAGTTGGCGAACCTCGTCATGGATCACTTGATTCCTTTCAGCTGCGAAGGCTCGCTGCTTCTGCCGAACTGGTTTCACCTCAGGATCGATGTTGAGGTGATGAGTGATGACGCTTGGAGCTACCCCGGTCATGTCTAGCGGCGACCAAGCGAAGACATCTCTATACTCCCGAAGTAGCCGGATAAGTTGACTTCGGAGCTCGTTTTCGTCGACGAACCCTACTTTGACGACCTTGGCAGGGTCATCTTCATATAATGTGACGTCTTCTACTGGCTCGACGGATGGACGCGACGTCGGCTCTACCTCTTCGGGTTTCTGTAGTTGCTATGCTTGGGGGTGTTGATTCCTAACACCTCGGAGTGCGACCTGCATGCACTCCTTAGCCTGTTGCTGGTTTCCCCGAAGCGTGATCACTCCGTTTCTAGATGGAATTTTAATTGTCAGGTGGTAGGCTTTTACGACGATGTTATAGGGGGGGCTGGCTTTTACGACGAAGAAGTGAATTATCTTCGTAGTGGACAACGGGCTCTTTCCAACTGTCACGGGCAGTGAAATTATGCCTTCCGTCGTCGTCTCTTGTTGCGTGAAGTTCTTCAGCGGCATGGGTGCTGGCCATAGACGTGCTTCTTCAATATCGAGCTTATCGAAGCAATCTTTAAAGAGCACACTCACAGAGGCCCCACTATCAATAAATATGCGGTGGACCAATTTGTTGGCCACTACGGCCTCGATTATGGTGGCATCTTGATGAGGTACCGCATGGGGAACTGGGTAGTTGCTAGAAAAGGTGACGACCTCGTCCTTTTTGAACCTTTTTTGGGTGGGTTCTTCCCACTGTTGACTTCGGGCCTCGGCTTTCAATGATGACCTCGTTGTACCTTCGGGCAGTCCGGTGATGGCCGTGATGACTGCATCATATTGAGGCTGATCTTCATCATCATCCTCGTTGTCGTGCTTTGGCCTTTTGTCATTTTGGGGGGTACAGTTATTGCCTCCCCTATTTTTCTTTCTCTTGCCCTTCCCTTGAGGTCGGGCCTCTTTCTGGTTGCGACTTTGGTACAGTTTAAGGGTACCGTCGCGTACCATGTGTTCTATGTCCGAGGCGAGGTCCCTGCAGTCCTCGGTTTCATGACCGTAGTCATTATGGAGCTTGCAGTATTTCTCCTTGGATCGGTGTTTCGACCCACCTCGGGATAAGGGCGGTGGCTTCTCGAACAAGTTTGAGTGAAGCTCGTATATTTCAGCCCTGGACTTTGTCAGGGGTGTATACTGACTTCGGTCTTGGTTGGGCCGAGGTCCTAAGCAGGACTCGAGAGGTCTTCACTGTAACCTTTCGAGGGCACTTCGACGACCTTGCCCAAGGTCGGCGCGCTCCTCTTTTTTTCTCTTATCGTTGTTTTCGGGCCGATCTGCTGCCCGCTTTTTCCGATTGGCCTCATCCGCCTCCGCGAATGCATCAGCAATCCTCCATAGCTGCCTGGAGGTCGTTGGGCGTTCCTTTACAAGCTCTCTGAAGAGAGTTCCGGACTGAATGGCATTTTGGAATGCCGAGATAAGCACGTCGTCGGAGAGACGATCGACTTTAAGGCTTTCGTTATAAAAACGGGCCAGAAAATCACTGATCGTTTCTCCCCGCCCCTGCCTTAAGGTTAGGAGCTGGGCTGGGCTGATTTTTGCCTCGGCTTTTTGAAAAAAGCGGCGTTCGAAAGCGTCAAGTAGGTCGGCATACGACCCTATGCTGCAATTAGGGAGGCTATCAAACCAACTCCTAGCGTTGTCCACTAGCGGCTCGGGGAAGACTTTACACATGTAAATATCTTCAGCCAATCCCTGGTTCATCATGTTGTATTGGAATCGGGATAGGAAGTTGCTGGGGTCTTGTGACCCGTTGTAAGGCCGGATAGGAGACACTCTATACGTCGACGGGAGGGGGGTATAGAGTATCTTATTAGTGAAGGGAGTCGAGATTCGACCGTACACGGTGAATCTTCCCTGGTAGGTGTTTCCTTCGTCACGCCGAGGTGGAATGGCGTTCTGACGAGGTGACGTTGATCCGCGCCGAGGTGAAGCGCGGTTGTTCCCACGGCGATTATTTTGTCACCTTTGGGGAAGTTCGGCCTCCCTGTCTCCAACGATCTGGAGACTTGGGGATCGCCTTTGTGACGGTTCGACTTCGTCTTCTCTGTTTTGACTTTGTTGTCGATGTTGACCGACGAACTTACGAAAGTCCTGCTCGTGGAGGTCCAGGTACGCCTTCAGTGCGTCTCCAAACTCGGGTGGGAGTTCGGCGGTGCCGCGTCGGCTGCCACCCTGATCGGGCCCATCGCTGCTAGCTGAATCTCCAGACGGAACATCTTCCAGGTGGCCTTCAGGAGTTCGGCGAATGGGCTGTTGGTCACGTCGGATTTGGGAAGCAGTTTTCTGAGCTTGACTAACGTCACCCTCTTCCTCGTTGACTGGAGTGTAAGGCGGATTGGTGAAGGGGTCAGCTTGCTTCTGTTTTGCTTTGGCGGCAGCGGCGGCAGTGGTGGCGGAGCGGGTTGGTCTCACCATCGTATCTTTACTCAAAATGCTCTGATCGGTTTCACAAAATTCCAGTGTTTCCCACAGACGGCGCCAGTGATCGATCGTCGATTTTAGAGTGTTTTTGTGATAGTGAGATTTATAGAAAGCTAAAAATACAAGAATTTACGTGGTTCGATCTATGGGTAGATCTACGTCCACGGAGGAAAAAGAGAATCTTTATATTGAAGTCTTTTTAACTAGTAAGTACAGTGCCCTCCCCTTTTATCTTACAAGATAGCTCTATTTATAGAGAATTGAGGTCACGGGTGATTCATGGATGCTGCTCTCGCATGTCCGTCCGTACTCTGACCATCGCGGGTGGTTGAGAAATCGTGGGGCAGTTGGATGATTTTGTTGACTCGTTATTGGGCTTCAATCTGGGTGGGCCGAGCTGATCTGGGCCTTTGGGCCACATCCTATCATAACTATATCTCTAGTCATAAGATTTGCTAATAAGACTTAGGAATGCAACACAAATTAAGATTGGACTAGAATATTGGATATCAATATAACAAATGATTATACTCGATTTTCATGTGTAATAAGTTACTTCCTCCGGCTCAGAGATATTGACCCCTTTTATATTGATATGTGAAATAAAAAATAATAAAATGGGTCAATATCTCTGAGACAGATGAAGTACTTTCCAATTTTAGGTGTGCTTGATGATTTATCTTCGTTGGTAGCTGAGAGGAAATATTAAATATATGTTTGATTTAACTTAGGGCATGTCGAATGAGGAAGTGCTAATCTCCAAGTGATAGAAGCACTAGTAGAAAAATTTTCTAATAAGACATGTAAAATTGTCACAATAGTTTATTTATTATTACATTTCTTCTATCCGGTCTGACATTTCTAATAATGACTTATACTCCCTTCGTCCCATAATTACTGAGACCTTTTGTTTCGACACGCCATTTTCATGCTTCTTGATGATGGAAATGAATTTTTTAAGTATTTTTTCTTTTACGGGATACTACAGTGTCTGTAGTATCCCGTAAAAATATTAATATTTAAAAATTCATTTTAAAACCTATCATCGAGAAGCATGAAAATGGCGTGCCGAAACGAAAGGTCTTAGTAATTATGGGATGGTGCCAATGTAATACTCCGTAATAGGTAGAATATAATTTTGAATATTATGTTGTCACACTTTTCACTAATGTAAAGATGGGTCATGTGTAATGATAAATAACCATTTGTTGCACTTTAAATTAACTAGTGTTGCAGCCATGCGATTCACGGATTTAATTTTTATGGAATTTTGAGTAAAAAATATTTAAATAATAAGATGTTATATCTACTAAAGGAGAGATGGCAGACTGTTGAGGATATTATGGTGTGGTTTATTACTTTATTTGATTATTATTATTAATATTTTAATTTAAAAACAGACACTTATAAGAGTAGTATGTAACATAGCCACTGTTTATCTTCTCTTCTGAAGGTAGCTATTTTTTTTTATAATTGTTTAAGGATGTTAATTTGTTGGTTTGCCCAATAATAAAAATAAAAATAAATAAATAGGAGTGGAGAATGACAAAATCAGATGGCCCAACGAATCTTATAATTATCCTGTCCGTAAAATAATGTAACATTTCGCATCTATTGTAGTTCTTTTAAAGGGGGAAAATCAAAATGGCAACATGAATGATTATAAAAGTAAGACTAATCTCAGAAAAAGAAAATGGAAAAGTCCTACTATATAGTATATACCCTTTTTACTTTGTTTTTTAATAACTACGTTTTTCTGCATTTGCTTTGTTTTTTTCCATGTAATATATTATTGTGTAATGTGTAAACAGATGATTTATATATAAAACTGTTGAAATAGATGAGTGAAAAATAAATTAACGTTGGATTAGATTGACACTTACCATTACTATTTTCTTGTGCATGATCATGATTGTTTTCTTCAAAAAGAGGTATGGAGCTACATATGATTTCCTGCAATGCAACAACAAAAGAAGAAACAGTAATTCTAAATCCTGAATGCCGACCAAGATGGCAAATTTATATACCGAGCATAAATTTGCAACCTATCGGGGAATGAAGGGATTGGCACTAATATTGGAAACTGGTTTTACTTTGAGTGACCACATTAGAAGTTGAGAAACAGAAAAGATTGGTAGAAGAAAAAAGAACAATGCACATAATGTAAAAATGAATAGGATTTAGGCAGGAAAACTTAAAAAAATGACTATTTTGTTTTTAGTATATATAAAAGGACTTCATGACATACCCTTTCAAAAGATTGTAGCTCTTTGACATTGTTTTTTTATAGGCATACAATAATATCTTAGTAATCTAGCTTTTACTGTAAGTGTTGTGTTTCCGGAAGGATGAAGATCATTGGAGGAAAAAAAATTGTTGCAGAAAAATCAAAGAGAAGAAGAAATCAGGGGTTACTTTAGACGTGATTTAATTGACCGTATGATCCAACATATATATATGTTTTTTTTGGGATGTAAACAGGGCGGGGCGGGGTCGGGTACCCGACGGAGCCATTAAATTTATTTTTAATTAATAAATGATTTTTTAGAATAAAAAATTATTTTTATTAAAAAACAAAAATTACAATAAAAATAAATAAAAGAATGGTAAATTATTTAATATATTTATCAAAAAATAATAATTACAGTACATACTAAAATTATTAAAAATTTAAATAAAATTTAATATACATATATTGAGTTTATTTAATGGGGCGGGTTTCGTGGGTGTCGGGGCGGATATATATAAACCCGCCCCCACCCCATTAGGGGCGGGTCCTCGCGGGTACCCAAACTCGCGGGAAAAATTGTCATCCCTATTTTGGGTTAATGAAGAGATTGATTACATACGGTTGGGTTTTCTAAAGAGATATATTAATTATTATAACTTCTTAATTAATCAGACTCTGATATGGACTCTCTAATATGCTGGAATCTGATCGAACTTTGTCACTTTGGCCATTAATTCTAATTATTACATTCAATGTTTTCATTATTTGAGAAAGGAAAAGGTTGTTTGTTATTTAATGTACCAGAATATGATTTGACCATCTGGATGGAACTTTCATTCAGTAATTATTAACTACTACTATCTCCATCCCATTATATTAGGTCACTTTCATTTGATAGACATTTCGTGCACGCATTTCTACCGAAACTTAGTACGGGTTTTAAAATATCATTTTGTAGTATCATTTTTTTTACGGGATACTATGAGTGTCATAGTATCCCGTAAAAAAAATGATACTACAAAATGATATTTTAAAACCCGTACTAGGTTTCGGTGGAAATGCGTGCACGAAATGTCTATCAAATGAAAGTGGCCTAATATAATGGGATGGAGGTAGTAGTACTATATTCTTCGGGGAAATAAATCGACTATTACCTATTTATATATTAATTATATTAATTTAATTGGAAATCTATTTAATTAAGTAAGGTTTAGGCGGGAAAGTTAGCTTGTGAAACTATCCTACTTTAGGTAATTAATATAGATTGTCAGAATAAATGTCATGTTATGACATTTAAATATGTCATGGAGAAACAATTTGGCAATCCTTATATACATGAATGAATTAATGTTGTGCAAAGGGGCTCTCCGTGCACGAACACCGGTACCAAACTAGCATAGGCCAATACTATATTATACTACCTCCGTTTTCTCTGACTTGGCTCCTTTATTTATTATATGGGTGGTATATAATAATAAAAGGGGCCAAATCAGAGAAAACAGAGGGAGTAACTCATATTCTTAATTATGACTCATTTACTCGAACACACTGTATGAAGACGTCTTTCCAGCTCAAATCCACATCCCTCTTAACTTGAAACAATAATCGAGGCAAAAACTATGGATATATCATATGTAAGAGTAGTACGTCCCTGAGCTTGCTTGAAAAAAAGTGAATAAATTTACAGCAGTATTAAATCATGGTCGATGGTGTATTTACAATCCCACATCAATATGTGAGATTTACATACCAAGAAATCACATACACGAGTATGACACAAATAATATCATTTTGTATATAATATAGCGAGCTCAGTAACATTCATAAACTCTCTTGACATTTTGATTTTATTTAAGAATGAGATTGTTTATAATTCTACTTACATTTGTCAATCTCTTGTTGGATACTAGGTACGCTTTGGATTACAACTCGAAAAACACAAAATACAGAATCGAAAATTACAACGAAAGAATAAAGCAAAATAGAACGAACACAAATAGAACAAACTAATGCGTTTAGTCGATTCGAGGAATGTCTCTTTCTACAAAAAAAATTACGCTCCGGCTAGTGCTCACGAATTTGACGTTTCATTTCCAAAGAGAAGAGAAGAGAAGAGAGAATGCTTCAATTTTGAGGTGTGTGAAATGAGGTGTTCCCTATGAGGATAAATGCTTGTCTTGATGAGCCATCAAGTTATCGGATGGTTACGAGGGCGTAATTGACAATTAGCCATCGATACTTGAAAGTTACCACTAGAAACTGTCAACCTATTGAATGACAATCATCAAGTCTTCGGGTGTCGGGGGTTTCTTGTCTCCTTCTTGAAGAGACGTTACAAACAACCAACGGATTGTTTCATGCTCGACTGTTACAAATTCCTTACTACCTGATCTATTCACTCCCACATTCAAGTGAGCAGTGACTAATTTGGATAATTATTTCTCACTTATTGAAATTCGGTTTTGAGAAAATAAATATAACCCGATCATCTATTCGAATCATATATGGATCCTACATTATTTAATTCCTTTAAAATTACAAGAAATATCCGAAATGTTCAAGCCCTCTATAAGAGCACTCCCAATGGAGAGCCCAAAAAGTGGGCTCTCCCATTTTTCCGGCGGAGAGAGCTCACTCCTAAGTTGAGCCCCAGTGGTCGGGCTCTCTCCGGGCCATCTCTTTTTTTTTTTTCTTTTTTTTTAAATTCAAAAATCTAATTTTAATGTTTATTTTTTTATTTTAATTTCAATTTCAATTTCGATTTTATGTATTTTGATTTTGTTATTTTAATTTTTTTTTCTAAATTAGAATTATAAAAAACATTTTGATAAAATATTTTTTTATTGAATTAAAATTGCAAGATTACATAAAAAAAACAACCTAATTGGATTACAATCAAACGGGATATTTTTCAAATCATGCTCTTCAAAGTGGCTAGGAGGGTGTAGTGTTCTTCCAAATCCTCCGGAGAAAAGTTGCTCGTATCGATCGCCTTGGCCTTCAAATAATTCTTTATTTTCTTCAATCGTTTTAATTGTGTTTTCTCCTCTGTGTACATTGCGAATTTTTTAGCAGCAGTGTTTTGCCTTTGGTAGACTTCCTCCGGCATTTCATTCACATCAATCGGCCCCTCTGAAGTTGTCGGTGCTTTGCCTTTGTTGCGCTCTTGTCTGTTGGCTTGCTTTTGCCCTATCGGCCGGCTTCGATCATAAAAATCGAAGGACTCCTCAGGAGCCAAACGACTTGAGTTGGATGAACCGTCGATACCCTTTTGGCGCTTCTCGGAGCCGCTGTCGGTGTTCAATATATGAATGAATTTTGAAATATTGATAAGCTTTTTCCAAGCTTTTCTGTATTTGAAATGTGCTTTCCTCTTGGTAGCTTCATAGAACAGATGATCTGCCTTGTCGTAGATGTCCTCGTTATTGCATCCGCTACCCTAATCTCTCTTTGCCTGAATATAGTAGCCATTGAACACCTTGCATTTCGCTTGGACTCGACCGAAATGCGACTTGAACTGTTTGTCGTCCTTTGGGTCTGCCCAGCTTGGTTTCCTCTCATTGTAAGCTACTTCGACTCGTTCCCAAAAACGCTGCCCTGTTTGATCATCTCCGGTCCTCGGGTGAGATATAGCCGCTCAAACGTAGAGACATTCGGTTTCATCTTCAATATATTTCACGGGCGGCTTCGCTAGGCTCTGCGTCGTTGGTGGACTATCTAGCTTCTTTTTCGCCTTGCCTTTACCTCGACCTCGACCCTTTTTCGGAGCTTTTTCTCAAATGTTGGCTGGACACACTATCGAATTACGAAGCGAGATTCATGGACTCAAGCCCTTGAGTTGAGAATCGAGAAGGGTCTCAATTTTCGGGCGTGTAGAAAATCGAACGAAACCTTGGCTATCGGAAGTAGAAAACGGTTGATAGCCTTGGCTGGAAAATCCCATGATTCCGGTTGGAGAGTTGGCAAATTGCTAGAAATCGGGAAGCGAAGAAGAATTTGCTCCCGGCGTAGTCGGTTGTTCCTCCAGATTAGTTGAGCCGCCACTTGGGTAGTTGCCATCGATCCATTCACGAACAAATTTTTCAATAGGATCGGCCATTAGGTAACCGTTGGGCTTCAACTGCTAATAGCCGAATTTTATTTTATTTTTTTTTTGCGAAAATTCAATTTAAAAATAAAATAATAAAAAAATCGCTTGCTGACATCATAATGACATCATCAATGGGCTTGCTCCCAATACTCAACTACGAACTCTTGCCGACCGAGCCCGGGCTCCCCAACGGGGGCGGTGCTCCGCGTCAGCGAGACCCAGCGAGCTAGCGAAGGACTCCGACGAGAAACACGGCTGTAGAAGAAACAACGAGTGAGGAAAAAAAACATAGAGGCTGCATGAAGATAGGAAGAAAAGACAAAGAGGTTGATGGTGGCGGCAGCGGGAGTGGCAATGATGTAAGGATGAGGCAGCTTGTCGTAAAAAATGGTATAAAACCGCATGTGAGAGAGAGAGAGAGAGATGAGAGCATTTCCATGCCTCTATCAAGCCATTTCCATGCAACTATACACGATCGAACCTGATCGGTTGGAATGGACTCGATTAAGCCCAATCAGGCCTGTTCGAGCCTCTTTCCCTTGGAAGCAGACTGCAAGTGCTCAACCGATCGGGCTCGTTCGAGCCCTTTGCAACTGTAACGATTAGGGGAAAAAGAGAGGGCTTGTTGTGCGATGGCGAAGGACTCCGGTGAGGAACATGGTCGTAGAAGCATTGACGAGCCACGAACTATTGAGATGTGACGCAACGTGGTAGATTCTGGCGCATTGGTCGGGAGGGGGCAACACAACGGCTACTCTAGGCACGGCGGCAGAGATTGTAGGGGATGGGCCGGACTGAGGTATAATTGAGAGAAATGAGGGACGTGGAGCACGAGATAAAATAAAGTTGGAAATTAGGTTTTTATTTTATTTTTTGTTTTATTTTTATTAATTTTTTTACTAAGAATATTTTTATCCTATTATGCGTGAAGTGACTAGATTTTATATATTTTTAAATCGGTGGTTAATTTATTTCTTTTGTTACCACTAGAAATAAACACTTTTCTTATTTTATTTTATTTTCTATTGGGGAACTTTAATTTTAGCATTCAGGGTGCTCTCTACTCTACAAGAACTTCGTACCTTAATTTTTTTTTGGGGGGTAATATCGGAACCCAAAATTTAAAAGCCAGTGAAACTTTGAAATTTCGGAGTTCTTATACATGTGGTAAAAATTAAGTGAAAATGGTATGAAATACTCATTTTAACTTAGCCAACAAAAATCGCACCCCATAAGATAAAAAGTACTCTCTCCATCCCGCCGAAATGGCTTTGTTTTCCTTTTTGGGCCGTCCTACCGAAATGGCCTTGTTTCCTAAAAAAAATAGTGAATTAAAACAATTAATTAATGCATAAAAAATTTAATTAACGACTTTATTTTCCTTGAAATACTTATTTACTATTAAATATATTTATAAAAAATTCAAAACTTTAATTATCAAACACACTTTACGAATTAAATGTTTTCTCCTTAAATCCTGTGCCGAAAAAAATCAAGTCATTTCGGCAGGACGGAGGTAGTATAAATTATACCCAATTTTTGCTATTTGAGACGAAAATGCCCTTATTCCCTTTACCTTTACAGCCACTTTCACCCAACCTTTTCTCTCTCCATCTCCCCCTCTTCTGACTTATTTTGCTAACATGTGTCTCTCTCTGTCTTTCATCTCATCTCACTCTCTCCGCCTCCATCGACTTCCCTCTCTCTCCTTCCTTCTCATTTCCACACGACCAACACTACAACGGCAATCAAGAACCCCACGCCATGGCCGCCGCCATAAATGGCCATAGCCAGCTCCTCGGTGACGTGGAGGCAGAGGGATCGATGTACGCTCCCTATCTTTACAATCGGAGAAGCATACGGCGGTGGCGAACTCAAGCAGCGGTGGCGAATTCTGGTGGGTGCGGTGTCCGTAGGAATCGCGCTTCAGATGAATTTCTGAGAAACTTCCGTTACATATTTTTCGTTCCCCATTGTTAGGGTTCAATATTAAACCAAGAAGAAAAACAACAAAATTCTTGGTTTTTTATGCGTATGCATAGCTGTAGATGGGGCTATGCGTGTTTGAGTTCAATCAAAATGAGGAGGGCAGCTCTCTTCTATGTGGGAAATGGATTATTGATTGTTTGAGAAAAATGATGGGCGCCAGATTTGTTGCCATTTTTTTGTTTTTTTGTTTTTTTATCTCTATTATTGATGGATCTTCATCTTGTGGTTAATTTGTAAATAGATTTGATTTTTTCTCTGTGAATGTTTTTTTATACTTTTTAGATAAACTGGTTATTCTACATAATGCTTGTTGTATATGTTGTTCTGCAATAATATATACTAAAATGCTTCTATATTTTTGTATAATCATCTCCACCTAGTAATTTCCCTTACACTATGTGGAACGATATTGTCATTTAAGTTTGTTTTTTATTTTATATTGAAATACACAATTGTTCCAACTGTTCCAAGTATTCTAATTGTTCCAAGTATTCTATTTGTTCTAGCTAAAATACTTGTGAAACATTTGAAATTGAATTACTTAGAACACTTGGAACAATTTAGTGCTTCTATGCACAAATCACTCAATTTTCCAACTTTACAAAGTATTCCAATTGTTCCAAGCTTTCCAAATGTTCCAAATGTTCCAATTGGTCTAGCTCAAATACTTGGAACATTTGGAACTGAAATACTCAATGCTTTCCAATTGTTCCAAGTGTTCCAATTGTTCTAGCTCAAATACTTGGAACATTTGGAACTGAAATACTCAATTTAGTGCTTATATGCACAAATTACTCAATTGTTCCAACTTTACCAAGTATTCCACTTGTTCCAAGTTTTCCAACTGTTCCAAGTCTTCCAATTGTTCTAGCTGAAATACTTGGAACATTTGGAACTGAAATGTTTCACTTGTTCCAAGTTTTCCAACTGTTCCAAGTCTTCCAATTGTTCTAGCTGAAATACTTGGAACATTTGGAACTGAAATGTTTCACTTGTTCCAAGTTTTCCAACTGTTCCAAGTCTTCTAATTGTTCTAGGTGAAATACTTGGAACAATTAGAATAATTTAGTGATTTTTTTCATTATGTAGGAATAAACAAAATTCGTTCCAACAAAACAAAACATGTCCATATATACAAAATCAAAATTCATATCTCATGTGCCTTAAACAATAAAAATCTATACCCCTCATTTGAAACTATAACTAATTTACAAATAAAAAATGGTCATCCCCGTTTAAATAAAAACTCTGGTCATCACCGAAACAAGGCCGAAACACGGTGGCCAAAAATAAGAGATTGAAACAAGGGTCAACACCAACCCAAAAGGAGAGTAGCCACATCCATTAGTGTAAAAAGAACGAAAAGTAACCAACAAAAATCATACAACCAACATGTGACCAGTAAAGGGTATCAGCAACAACAGAAGCAATCAGCAACAAAGAAGAGTAAGCAGCATGTAGCATCGCAAGAGCGGTTTAGCATCTTTTTCCAAGAGTGGAAGATGGTGGCTGCAAAGAACTACAATTAATATCTTGATGGCGTTTTTGTATTGTTACTTTGGATCTAAACATGATGATACAAATTCGGATAATCTCCTTCCAATTCTTCCAAGTAAAATGCTGCAGATACAATCACAAGAAAAAATAAATTCCAATTTGAATCAATTATTAAGGAATGTAATGATTTAAAGAAAGAACTTTGCCGAACTAGAGCAGAACCAGTAGCAATAATCATAGCAGTTAAACAAGCCACAATAGCAGCAGAAAACAACAGATTTCTACCAAGGAGTATTCCAATCAGTTTACAAAAATTAACCTTAACTATAATAAGCAACAGATTCATAACTCAATAACTTCAATAATAGCGAGCACACACTCGAGTGAGAATAAGTACACAAATCAATCATTTAGAGGTTCGAGAGCCGCTATTGCACCTTATACTTGTATCTGAAGAAAGATCATTCAGTTTTAGTTACACTTCTAGCAGGCAAGCTACTATCAGCTACTGTCCCCTTCACAAACCTAGAGGCAGTAACAAAAGCTACTATCAGCTTTGACCAAATGCAGCTTAGAAGAATAACAATAGCTAACTCAAAATGCAAGTTATGCAACAACAAATCTTTTCTAAGAAAGCTCATGGGCAACATCTAACTGAATGCTCAAACACAAAACAAAGATCAAGTCAAGGAACACAACTACAATTTTTTTAACTTGATCCAAAGAGAGTATAAAATTCAAGATATTTCTGACTGCTCCTCCCAGTCAATTAGAAAATAAAAGACCAAAATATTAACCATATTTGTCCTACCACAATGGCTGCTGTAAACATTATATGAGTAGCTACCTTGGAATAACTATACATAAGTTGTGGTGCAGATTCAAATGCAACATAAGCTCATGGTCCATAATCAAGATTCTGGTCCAATCTTTGATGGGTCATGTCTCATGTGAGCAACACCTATGCATTTGAATTCCTATGTTTTTAAACACTGAAATGCATTAACATTTCAAAATGCATATCCACACGAAAACAAAATTTATGTCTCATGTGCTTAAAACAATAAAAATCCACATCCCTCATTTGAAATTATAACTAATTTACAAATAAAGCAACAAAACACTCATATCATCCTTGAGCAGCTTCCTTTGCAAGTAATCTTTCCTTCTTAGCCGCACACATCCAAATTGAACTTATTCATTCTGATGAAAAAAAAAAGAATCAAGTTTTAAACATCAAGAACATAAGTAAACCAAATCCAATGAAAATATCACCAAATAATTACCAACACATTATACTGTATAATCCATACAGACAATCATCAATTTCTAAATTTTGCTAAAAAGAAGTATAATTTAGTAAACGATGGCAACAAGAAAAAGGGGAGCAAATACTGACTTCAAGAAAAGGGCAAGCTGCACGTAGCCAACACCAACAGTGGGATAAACTGAATTTGCTTGAGAAAATAGAAACCTAAGAGCTCAACTTTCCTAATACCATAGCCAAAAATAGGCAAAAATAACTGAAATCTAACAAAGAGTGACAAAATCTTCCAACATCATCACTTCCTACTGCAGAGATTCAGCCAAAAATTCAAATATATACACCAAAAAGGCAGAGAACAAAGAAAAGCAGAAATTCAGTCAAAATCATGCAATATTATTCAAAATCCACCAATATTCTTCTAAATAGAACAAAAAAATTAGTAATTTACCAACTAATTTAACAAAATCAAGCAAACATCCAATAATTTTCAAGATCTAGAAAAAAAAATCAAGCAAAAAAGAACCACAAAAAACCCCACAAAATAAATCCACCAAAATACTTCATAATCGAACAAATAAGACAATACCTCGCCTTGCATGAGCCGATTTGAAGTCGACGCAGCCAACATAAGTCTTCGGTGGCGGTTTAGGGTTTCGCAGTGTAAAAACGGCGGCCTCTGCTTCAAATCAGGTAAGTGGAGGCGGCGGCGGCGGTGTTCATTGCTTCGTCGAGGATGAACGGCGATGAATCTAGAGAGAATATAGAGAGAATTTTTGAGGTTTAGACTGAAGAGAGAAAGTAGTTTCTAAGAAATATGGATTTTGAATGGGGAAGGTCGAAAGTTTTTGAGAAAACCGAGTTTGAATTATTGGGGGCAATTTTGTCCGAAAATATAAAAATTGGGTATAATTTATGGATGTTAAGTTTGTGGTTATAATTTTTGTTGACAAATTCTAAATGACTATTTCAAATAATGCCCAAAATTTAAGCTCTTATGAATTGCTAGCATTGTACATGCTCTTATATTAATTTGGGCTCTTCTCCCCTTGGACCTTGGCGGATGGTTTACTATTTTAGTAGTTTGATTTATTTGAAAAGATTCGTTCATTATAATGACAATAAGTTGAAAGATATATTTAAGAAATTAAAAAAAAAAAAAATGTTTCTGTCAAAATCAATTATCGTGGATAAAGTGCAATCTTTTAACTATAGGGGTTTTGCATGAGATTAGTCACTTGGCGATTTTAGTTCTTGATGTTTGCTGCACCACATTGGGGCCCAAAGGTGGAGAATGTATGTAGGTTATTTTTGGGATGGCCCAAAGCCTTTAGGCTCTCCTCTACTTTTGAACAACGGCCTTTTTCATTTTCTTTTATAAAATATGAACATTTATTTTACTTTTTTGTATTGTACAATGTAATCAACCATCAAATTAATTATGTGCTAGTGACGTGCAACGGCTCTATTGCTTTGATGTCGTTGTATATATATATGCAGGTAAGTGGTAACTGAACGCAATATGCTTTGTGCATCTCTAAGTTTAGCTAATCCCAGCT
Source organism: Mentha longifolia (assembly GCA_001642375.2). Classification (NCBI taxonomy): domain Eukaryota; kingdom Viridiplantae; phylum Streptophyta; class Magnoliopsida; order Lamiales; family Lamiaceae; genus Mentha; species Mentha longifolia. The sequence goes on from CM038114.1 coordinate 27,322,608, forward strand.
TCACTTTTTATATTATTATATTACAAAGTTATATTCCCCATTAATATTGCATCAATTAAATTTTGTTTGTTTATACGAGGGGATCACAGGAAAGAAGGAATTGAAATAGATATGACAAAGAAAGAATCGTGCGTTAAATTAATTAACAAATGAATTTGTTATTGAATAGTGTCGTTGGTCAGCGCCTGATGCGCTCTAGATTCTCCGGGAAATGAGAGAATTTCAACCTCATCCCTCTTGTTTATTTGCTCCTTTCATATCCTTTTATTCTCTTTTTTTCCTCTCTTTGGATTCTACCCAATACCATTAATCTTTATTTCTAATTTAATCTAGATATATGGAATATGTTGCTTCATTTTGCATTATACAAATTTGATTTTTTTTTTCTTTTAACTACATTTTCGTGTTGCGTTTCTTATTGTATCAACATATTGCTTCAAGTGAATACCGTGTTCTAAATTACATGTCGGATATAATAATTTATCATTTTTAAGTAATGCCACAAGGCCCTAGTTCTAGCATATATTGGAATGTCGACATGGCATGTCATATCTGATGTGGATCTTTCTTACCACGTATATTTCTAAATCATATATATCCAATATGCTACATAGATTTTCTTTTTTCATGCCCAAATTTGGTTTATATATGGCATTTTTGAAAAATATATTGAAATGATTTATAGCAATTTGTTAAGCGTTATTTATAACATATCTCTATATACTATTCCATGGTTTGTAGTGTAATAATTGGCCATAAACAATTTATATTTATTCCTAATAATGTGCGAAACCGAACCGGAGCTGATCGATCTTGCTAATACGATATGTGTGGACAGCATAAACATACACATACATATAAAGTAGCAAAAGCGAATAGAAATGGAATATAATATAAGGAGTTGGATGGGTCAACGAGTTAAAGTGACTGAAAAATGGAAAATTAAGAATGAGTACAATTTTTTTTTTGATTCTTGACATTGACCCACGATGGGTTACATAGTGATGCAAATGGCAAGCAGAAATGAATCCCCCAAATAAAAGAAAAATTACACATTCACACGACCAAAACAAAATGAAAATATTGTCTTTAATGAGTAGTCTTCTTTCTCTACGAAGCGATATATGTTTATTTGCCCTATGGTTTCAACAATATCTATACTTCGAGAAGAGGAAAGGGACCAGCCTACCGCATATATATTACTTTAGTATGTCATAAATTATGAATTGCATGTATGAGCCTTGCTTTCTTAAATAATTTTAATTTCTATTCGATTTTGATTTTAATATCTCATTTCATTATTTTATATTTCACGTATATATTAAAAAATGAGATTAATATAACGAGGTATAGGGAGTATATATATATATATATATATATATATATATATATATATATATATATATATATATACCGTAAATTAATAACAATGGAATTATGAAATCTCATTAATTTAGAGATATATTATAGTGATATCCATAAGTTATTCATTATTAATTTGAATAGTGATTTCAATTTCAACTGACTTATTTTTAGATAAAATCAACACATATACAGACAATTTGTAAATATTTAATGCTTCAATGTATATTATATTTAAATAAATTTATGTATGTTTAATTAATCACTCGTATTTATGTTTTTTTTCTCTCAAAATAATTGAATATATTTATGTATTTATGGATCCACGCATGGTAACTAATTAGATTATTGCATATACTTGTATGAATGAAGTCCTACAAAATCTCAATATGAACAAAGAAAAAAAAAACATTCTTAAAATATAATTTTTACTAGTTTAATACATTTTTTTTCAATAAATTAATTTTATGATTATTTTCAAGGTTTGCACATCCTCATTAGGGTTTATAATTATTTTTAGCATTTAATTTCACTTTCATTAGTATATTAGAGTTGATATATTCAAAACTAAAGAATATAATTTTAAAAAAAATCAATTTTTTTTCTTATAAATGTCTATTATGATTTACTATATTATAGTAGTATTTTTATTTTTATTAAAAACAATACAAAACTAGTAGAAACTAAATTTTGAGACACCATTTTGGGGACAAAATATATCATCCCCCTAATCAAGGGCCATTATAACAAAAATGCCTAGTAGTGACAATTTTAGTGACACAATGAGAAGTGTCACAATATATGCTACTCCCTCCGTTCCACTCGACTTGATTTGTTTTTTTACTTTGGGGTTTCTCACTTTATATGGCTCATTTCTATATATTTTTTAACTTTGGAGTACTTCTTTAGTGCAGTAAAATATAATTACATCTACATATATATCTATAATATTTTGTTAAGTTTAAATTATCGCTGGTGGAGCTAGAAAAAATGATCAACCGAGGTTTAATTTCCTAAATTTTAAGTTTAAATTAATTTTTCGACAAATTAATTTGGTGACGGGGCTTTTCTCATACCACAATTCTCGCGAAATACGAACAATTCAATAAATTTATGACAAAAAATATTATCCCAATAAGTCACCGTAGTATGCGTACTTGTAATACTTAAAAATATTAATTTACAAAATTGATGGGACGTTTATACCTATGTAAGGGTTCTTACTTCCCTTTTTTTTCTTTTTCTTTTTCTTTTTTAAATTGATGATTTTTTTTACCGCAAAAATATATCCCCTCCGTCCAAACGAAGATAATGTGTTTGTTGAATATATATGAAGTATAATATAATAAAACGTCTCATCTTTGCTAGAACAGAGGGAGTATTATTATTTAAAGATAATTAATTTATTAAATATTGTCTTGTTACTCTGTTCTATTATTTTATATCTCACATATACTCCTTCCATTTCGTCGAGTTTGACCCATTTATTTTTGGCAATTTCTGGAACATTTTTCCACGTTTATTAATGATGGATTTTAAAATGAATTTTTGAAGATTTTTTTCTTTTACGGGATACTACGACTGAAGGGAGTATTTAACAATCATTTAAGCTTGGACGGTACAAACACACAAAATATATAGTGGTTAGCTAGCCTCACAAGTCACAAGCAACTCACGGTTCAGTCGACCAAATTCGGAAGCCGTAGTTTAAAGCAGATAAATCAATCATAAAAAATAAAAAAAAGAAGATGGCAATTTTTTTTTATCTCCTAAAAAAAATCATATAGGGGCATTTTACCCTTTGTTTTAGTTTACGGTCTAGTTTCATGGTTGCGATGAAACTATAGGTGTGTACAATTTGATTATTAAATGAAAAAGGACGTTCGCAAGAAGCCAAATCGCATATGCAGAAAAGCTAGTAGTACTATTTTATAGGGAAAGCAACTTCAGAACCAGAAATTATTGACAAGTAGAAAACCAAAGAATATTCATGTCCTATATATGTAGAAAAAATAAATCTCTAACTCATTAAATTGTGAGGATGAGAATTTTGCAAATGTGATTGGAACCCTTCAACAAAAATGTGGTGGGAGGAAAAGAAATAGACTGCAGATACCTAAAATTAAAATTACAAATTATCATTCATTCGTAAGGACATTAAAATACAAACTCATGAGAGGGAATCTTTTAGGGATTGGTTATTCATTGAATTCGACCATAATTGTATATGTACAAAATTACATACATATACGGCAAATCGAACGAATATGTATATTTGATGATGGATTGATATCGAAATTCGCGTATCAACGTTTAATGAGGAGGAATATTTCTATATATAATATATCTCTATTAGAAATCATATACATAAAATAAAGGAAAGATAATGCATGGTTTCGTAGCTATTCGCGCTTGGGAGATAGAGACATACATGTGTAGCTTAGGAAGTAGAATAGAATAGAATAGAATAGAATAGTAGAGAGAGAGAGAGAGAGAGGACAAAAAAGAAATTAAGGAAGGAATCAGCGGAATGAACGCCGTTTCGAGTGACGTGACGATCTCTGAGCCATGAGCCCCCTCAATTACTACTTATTAATTGAAATCTATATATCTAGAGGAGTCACGTGTAAGACGGCTTTTCACTTCAAATTTTGTAAAATGCTTGTTGAAGATTATGTGGAGATTTTTATTTTTCCATACAATCAGGGCCGGTCCTATGTCTCGTGAGGCCATAGGCGAACGAAAAAACTAGGTCCTTTAAGAAGCGAGAAAAAAATAAATAATAGTAGTACAAAAATGATAGACCATATAATAAAAATTATTTGAAATAAGATTAGAAAAAATAAAAATAAAATAAAAAAAAATCTTATCTTGGAAAAGAATGATTGAAGATATAAAATAAATAATAGTAGTACAAAAATGATAGACCATATAATAAAAATTATTTGAAATAAGATTAGAAAAAATAAAAAAATAAAAAAAAAAATCTTATCTTGGAAAAGAATGATTGAAGATATGATAAAATTAGGGTTAAATGCAACAAAATACACAAACTAAAGTTTCATTTTCATTATAATACGGAGTACAATCTTTCAAAAAAAAAAAACAACTTTTACCTTTGTTCAATTTTGACACGAATCTGACATTTCTCAAATTGACTCTTATGCTAGCACATGTGGCGTTGAAAGTTTCACCTAACAATCTACGTGTGTAAAAATATATCCGAAAACGATGTTGTTTAATTAAATAATGTATCCATTTAAGTCAATTTATATGTTTGAGTTAATACACAATGTCGTTTTTAGATACATTATTAAACGCCATAATTTAATCTACACTCGTGGATTGTCGGCTGATACTTACAATGCCTCGTGTGCACTATGCCGGAATCATATTGGGCAAATTTTAGATTCGTGTTAAGATTAAATAAAGATCAAAACTGGTGTATTATTATGAAATTGTTGAAAGATTATGTTAAAACTAAAATCAACTCAAAGTTTGTGGATTTTGTTGCATTTAATAAAAAAAATAGTTAAAGTAAAAATAAAAATTACATATTATTTTAAAAAAAATTATGGGCCCCCGAAATTTTGCGGCCCGAGACGCCGGCCTCTTAGGCCTTAAGGCAAGTCCGGCCATGCGTACAATCATACATGATAGATTGTTATTTACTCTGATTCAGATAATTATCTTCAAGTATCTTCCATTAAATCTTACTATATATTATACTTCATATTTACCAACAAACTTCAGTTGTTTTATTATTTTATACCTTACATGTATTCAAGAAACGACTCGAATACATTGGGACAGAGAGAGTATGTGTTATGCAATAAGGGTAAGCATTTGGTAGTTTCAACTGAAAATCGAACTGGTATCCCAAAGTTCAATTAATTGAGATTTTTAAAATGATCAACATATGACCGGGACATCTTTTATTTCAAATAGAATTAATCGGGGTGCAGAACTGTCAGCCTAGCTACATGGTCAGGCCAATTTAAAGGCTTGAACTTGTAGTGAATTGTAAAATATATTCATTTATATCATAATTCTCAATTGTTAGGATATAATGTTAGGACATCATGTAAAGATGACCGTAACGGGATGATTATGTTTTGATTAGATTTCAAAACTCATCCCAAAACATCTTAGATAAATTCCCTAAAAAGATGATACATAATGATGTCATATACCATTGAGTAGTTCAACATGTTCACATGTTAAGGAACTTAGTAGTATAGTCGTGAATTACATGCTCTATTGAATAATGAAGATCAGAACCTCAACATAGAAAGATATGTTGTTGACCACAATGTGCTTATTAAGTTACTGATTGCAATAGCCGCTGACATCCAAAGAAGTGACACATATCAGCAGAAGACATAACGAAACGTGCTGACAAACGAAGAAAGAAGAATCAGAGCGAAATCGAAGAGAAGATCAACAGAATCTCCAACGGATAGAAGATCAACTAGAAGAAGAATACAAGGTCAGAAGCTACACTATAAGATGTCTGCCACAAGTACAATGTAGTCGCAGACTGAAACGTATCAGAAGAGGCAAAGTAGTCAACCTGTGAATACCGCCGAAAAGACCAGGCCCACTTGATTAAGTGGGTTTGATAGGTTGGGCCACTGCCGACGAAATTGAATTTTATTAAACTTAAGACTAGCCTATGACCAAACTCAAATCAAGCACATCTTAGGCCTAACCCAGGCCCACTTCAAGTCCATTTCAAATCAAGATATTTTTAATATTTATTTGGCATTTATAATGATTTATAATATCAATAGATGAAACATATAAATTAAATCAAATTTGTATCAATCTCTTTCAATTCTTTAGTCTTTGAAAACACAGAATCATTTTCGCATGTTATCTTTCGTCTATGTTTGTCAACTTCTCTTTATTCTCCACAACTTCTTATAACTTTCTAAATTATACTCTCTCAATCCCCCATATCTGTGTGATTATTACTGTTAGGATATTATGTAAGGGGGAACTTGAATCAAGTTGATAATAAAATATGTGTTTTGATTCGATTTCAAAAACCCATTTTTGAATAGAATATTTCCCGTATTATCTTTGATGATCCAACTCTAAAGTCGCAATGTACATTTTAATGTATAGAAGAACTCATCTGTTAAGGAGTTCTATATGTTGAAGTGTAATTTTAGAGTGTCTAAGTGAGAGCGCCAAAGCGCTTGGCAAAAGGAAAGCTAGAGAACACTTCCAGGTCAAGACAGCTATCTGGACCAGAGCACGCTTCCAAGTTCAAAGCGTCTCTAAGGTCAGAAGCATGCAAAGCATGCGTGAAGGAAAGCAGGAGCGCCTGCCTAAAGGAAAGCTGGAGCGCGCTTCCAGTTCAAAGAAACGTTCCAATACCAAAGCGTGCTTTGAGAACAAAGTGTCTGCAACAAAGCAACATGAAAGCAGAGCGACTGAACAGCTCGAAGAGCGTGCTTAGTTTAAGTGTGAAGGAGCTCGCTTTCATTACGCAAAGCGTCTCCACCCTTAGCCGCTTCAGCTGTAATTTCAAAACAGACTACCCTTGAGCCAAAGCGTCCGACAAGCAGGTTACTGCCAGACCACGTGTGCGCCTCTGATTGCTCAAAAGAACGGTGAGTCATCCAATCACCGAATACACAGGACTAGGTTCTGACAAGTCAACAACTACTCCCCTAGGACTGTGCGCTATAAAGTAAAAGATCTGATTCGGACTGGACATGGTAAGGTGCACGCAATCTATCTTTCCAACGAATGGATTTGTTTTCCCTTACTATAAATAGAAGGTTCAAGCTACATAGAAAAGAGAGAGAACAAGCAAAAAAAAATTAGAATCCATCCTACATCTCTCCCATAAGATCTTCAGATCTTAACCTATTAGTTTATCGATAAGGCTTCAACTTCTATATCCATAAGCCTTAGAGAGAAATCCTAGCCTTCTACATTATGCTTCTTTGTAAAATGATTTCTCATTAGTTGGAAACTATACGAACACAAACCCAAACCCAAACCCAAACCGAGTTTGAGAATTTAGTTTGTAAAGGTTGTAAGGCCCATGAGTGCCGATCGTATAAACTCATAGGCTTGTGAGTGCCTATCGCATAAACTCACAGATTTGAGTGAATTTCATCACCGAGGAATGGTGATAAGAGTGGATGTAGGAGCAGTTGCTCCGAACCACTATAAATCGTGTCTAAAGCGTGTTTTCGGGACCAACAATTACCCATTTGAGACATTCCCAATATTAGTGTGTATACCCTAAATGGAAAGATTCTCTCATCAAAATGATTTATTTACCCGTCAACTTTTTCCTTATTTTCCTACTTTTTGTTAGAAAAATGTAGTAGTAGAAACTTGCCGGGCGTAGATTACAAATCAATAAAAAAATACAAGGAAATTTGAAGATTACGAATAAAAGAAAACAAATAGCCGAGTTGAGGAAAGTCCTCTTTCCACAAGACGAAATACGCCCTGGTAGTGCTCTCGGTAATGACATATCATCCCTAAAGATAAAACAGCTTCGTCTCTAAAGTAGTAGCACCACAAGACTTTAGAGCTCCGGCTAACTAGAACAAAGGCGAGTGATTGAGCTCAAAGAAGAATGAAGAGTGCAGCAATATGCTTGATGTGTTGTGTGTCAAATGATGTGTGCATGCTTCTCTATTTATATGCTGCTCACAAGAGGGGAATTAATGCAGCCAATAATGGCCATCAAGTCTCCATGGGAGGTTACGTTGTAACCCCCGGGAGTTGCAGGAGTTACAAGTGGATGAATCTGAATGGACGTATCTGGATGTGGCACATGTCCAGATTCATTTCATGCTTCAAAGCTTCGGAGCTCACTAGCAAGCAAAACACTTCGCAGGTTGCTTTGCTAGCAAAACGCTCCACAGGTCGCTTTAGAGCAAAGCTTCACTTCGGAGCAAAGCCTCACGCTCTCCCAAATGTGTTTGCAGAAGTGCTTTCGCTCTCTCAAGCGCTTGCAGAGTCACTCTTTCAAGCGCTTGCAGAACTGCTCCCGCTCTTAGAATCGATTGCTCTCAAAGTGACTTTCACTTTGCAGAAGCGAAGCACTTGTAGAAGTGAAGCGATTTCGCTCTTAGAAGTGCTCTCGCTCTTGCTCTCCAGGAGACGCTTCATTGCTCTCAAAGTGACTTTCACTTTGCAGAAGCGAAGCGATTTCGCTCTAAGAAGTACTCTTGCTCTTGCTTTCCAAGAGACGCTTCGGAGGCGCTCTCTCAGACGCTGCGGACGCTTTGCAAGGGCTCGGATGCAAAGCACGCTTGCTTTGAAAGCAAAGCAAGCTTTGAAAGTAAAGCTTCAAAAACAAGCTTTGTGAGCATAGGTTCAAAACCAAGCTTTGAAGAAGAGAGTCCAACTTCTCTTACCCACTAGGCTCACTTGTCTAGTTACTTTCAAACAAGCATAGTTAATTCTATTTATTCAATGTGGGACAAACTCCACTTCATTAAATGAACTAATTCATCCAAACTCCAAACTTCATATATTCATATCTCACTCACCATAAATTGATTTTGACCATATAAATATACTACATTCATCTAGTCTCCGTGTAGAACAATAATTTATTATTTAATTTAATAAATAAATTAAATATAAATTATTAATATTTGATCAAAGACCAAATTTCCAACACTTTTCTCACTTTATCTTACTTACTTTTTTCACCTTCTACCTACTTTTTCCACTTTATATTACTTCTCTTACTTTCCACCTACTTTTTTCTTAAATAATGTGTCACTCATCTCCCTACACGGAAATAAGGGACAGAGGGAATAGTATTATTTTTCAAAATACGAGCATAAGATTAACGAGTATTAAGTAGAAAAAATTAATAATTTCAAGAAAAAACTACTCGCTTGCATGCTTTGTGTGCTTCTACTGTTTTACCTCACGATCAGGTGGTTGCCCTGAGCCGGACGCCGGTGTTGTGTGGGGAGGATGACTTGAGGTGGGGTCTTACCTGACATGGTGAGTTCACTGTGACTTCTGCCTGGGATATGGTCAGGTACAGGCGCCTGAAATCCTCTCTTTTTGCTGATATTTGGAATTCTTGTCTCACTCCCACCAATTATGTCTTTTTGTAGCGTCTCCTTCTTAGTCGCTTGCCTGTTGAGGTTAAGCTTCAGTCTCGACGCATTCATCCTGCATCGAAGTGTCAGTGTTGCGTGTCTCCTCAGATTGAGACCATTATGCATGTATTTGCGTGGAGTGAGTCTGCTAAGGCTGTATGGACATATTTTTCAGACTAGTTTTCTGCACCTACACAGGCACACACGAGCACTGATATTACACGTAGTATAGGACGGTGGAGACACTCGTTCCCACGAGCCACCTGCGCACACATTTCTTTCCTGATCTCTTGCCTCATCACTTGGTTTATTTGGATGGAAAGGAATAGCCACAAGCACCATGGTGTTCCTTTTCGTTCTGCTTACATTATTTGGCAGGTTACTCATCACCTGCATACTTTGGTCGTTGCGAGGAAGTTCCTACCAGTTCACTGGCATGGATGCCGGCCTCAGGTCGCCTTCACGCCAGTTGCTGCACCCATCAAAGGTCCCTTCGTTTGAAAATGGTTCGTTGGATCCCTCCAGATGCTCCTTGGATGAAGCTTGAAATTGATGGTTCATTTGATGCTACTACTGGGAGAGCTGCTGGTGGTGGTCTTGTTTGGAATCACCATGGTTCTCTCCTCTGGGCTTTTTGTACTCCGGTGGAGGCTGGATCCAGCTATGTAGGTGGAGCTTTGGCCTCTTCTCCATGGTTTGGATTTGGCCATCAACTTCTCTTCTCATGTTTGGATTGAGATGGATGTTGCTGCAATCATTACTCTGCTTGTTTCTGGCAAGCAGGGTTCTACAGATATACGTCATATCATGACCCCGCATCCGTCTCCGACAGCAGGGGGTTCAGATCCATCCCACATACATAGGGAGGGGAACCGCCATGCTGATTTCATGGCGCGTCTGGAGACTCAGACCGACACCATGAAATTCTTTGATGCTGCTAGCACCCCATGCTTTTTCTTGGCGCTTGTTCGGATAGATCAGTTGGGTTATCCGAACTTCAGATTCATATATAGTTAGTGTTATGCTAGCTATTTACTCTTCCTTGGAAATGTTGATAGGTCCTTTGGTTAGTTTTTGGAGATGGTCACTTTTGGGTCATTCTCTGTGTATTGTTGCTTTATTACTCTTTTCCGTTTTCGTCGAGAATTGGACTCCCTGTTGTTCCTTCTCACTTTAGGGCAGATATTTATATTTATGTTAGAGGTAGCACTCATTTTTAGTGTTATCTCTTCCAGACGCTATATATTTATTCTTTGAGGTATATACAGGTTGGGGGTCTGCTTAACCCCTTACCCTCTCGGGTGTTTTGAATAAAAAAAACACAGGTGGTCTTGAGTCGTGCCGATCTTATATATTTTTCAAAAACTCAACCCAACTCAGGCTCATTTTATAGGTGGTCCTGGGCTATGTCGAGCATATATATACGGGCTTATGCAAGCATGAGCCAGGCCGACCTAGACTAGTTGACATTTTAGTTGAGCTGAATTTATTCTCCTGCTGTGTATTTTGTTGGTAAACATGTGAAAAAATATCCATTAAAATAAAAGAAATATTTTACATATTAAAATATCAGTCGGGTTGGGTTCCAACCAAAAATCAAACCGAATAAGATTTAATTCTTATAATAATAACCGAACTAAATACGAAAGAGTTAGAGCATCTCCAGCGCACCGGCCGTCCGGGGCTCGAGCCCGGGCCGCGCTGGCGAGCCCGTCGTCCGGCGAGTCCGGTGCGCAATCGAGAGCTCGGCTCGCGCCCTTCCCTCCCCCCTGTGCTGACGTCATAATGACGTCAACCAGGATTATTATTATTATTTTTTTAATTCGATTTCAGACTGAAAAAAAAAATAAAAAAAAATAAAATCAACCGTTAAGATTGCAACGGCTAGCCAAACGGCTCTCTCCCCCTCCTCCCTATAAATTCTCACACTCACATACACAATTTCTACACCATTTATACATAATTTCTACATAATTTTCACACAATCTATCTCAAAAAATTTCTATTTTCTACAATTTCATTCCATCAATATGACAAGCTCTTCCGAAATTTCATCCAATTCCTCGTCATCCTCCGGCGAACTCGAAGCGATGTACCAACAAATCCAGAAGAATGCCGAATTTGCTCGGAAATATAAGGAAGTGAAGAAGAAGAAGAAGAAAAAAGCCAATGAGTCGACAAAACGCCGAAGGTATCCCGTTAGGTGAATGATAGATCGAGATCGAGTCACCGGAGCGAAGCAACTTTTCTCCGACTATTTCACTGAGAGGCCCACATACCTCGATAATTTATTCCGTCGATATTTCCGGATGTCGAAGCATCTGTTCTTGCGCATCGTGGGGGTGTTGGAGAATCGCATCGAGTATTTCCAACAACGAGATGATGCACTAGGCAAGCCGGGTTTCACAACACTGCAGAAGTGCACCGCCGCTATACGTCAACTCGCCTACAGAGATCCTGGCGATCAATTTGACGAGTACTTGCGGATGTCGGAGACTACCGCTATAGATTTGTTGAAGCAGTTTGCTAAGGCGATTCGAACCATCTTCGGTGGTCATTACCTGAGGAAGCCAACCGGAGATGATTGTCAATGAATTCTAGCAATGCACGAGACTCGCCACGGCTTTCCAGGGATGCTCGGTTCGATCGACTGCATGCACTGGGCATGGAAGAACTGTCCAGTGGGGTGGAGGGCCCAGTACACACGTGGGGATAAGGGCCACCCTACAATCATCCTTGAGGCCGTTGCATCTCATGATCTGTGGATATGGCACGCCTTTTTCGGGGTAGCTGGAGCACTCAACGACATCAACGTTCTCAATCAATCGCCGGTGTTCAGCAATGTCGTCAAAGGAATAGCTCCTCCGGTTCATTTCCTCACCAACAGAAGGCAATACTACATGGGCTACTACCTCGCCGACGGGATTTATCCGAAGTGACCCGTTTTTGTTGCAGCCCCACCACATGCCACTGACAAAAAAGTGGAGCGTTTCAAAGTTCTACAAGAACCGGCGCGCAAAGATGTGGAACGCGCTTTTGGCGTTTTACAAATCCGTTGGGGTATGGTCAGCAGCCCATCACGACTCTGGTATCATGATAGTATACAAGATATCATGTATGCTTGTATTATCTTGCATAACATGATAATTGAGGGTGAAGGAGCAAACGCGACAAATTGGGCTCCACCTGACGAGGAAGCCTCTACTTCTGCAAATGGTGGAGTGAATCGAGGAGCTCATGGTTCGTTTCGGGAGTACGTGGAGCGCAACGCATCGCTACGCGATAGGGCCAAACACGGCGAGCTATACAACCATTCGATTTGGCCCAAATTAGTTTGCGTATTTTTAAAATTATTTCAAATTATGTTGTACTTTGTTTAAATCAATGGTTGTTTCAATTTAATAAAAAAAATCCAAAAATATTGTTACTTTTTGTATTGAAATTAAAATTAATTAAATAAATAAAATTGAATGAAAAATGAAACGAAAAACGAACTAAAAAAATATATCGAAAATCAAATAAATAACGAATTAAAAATAAGAGAGAGCCCGAGGGAGGGGTTTGCGGCTGGAGATGAAATCTGAAGATAGCCCCTTTTAGGGGCTCTCGGCTGGAACCAATCATAATTCAACCATTCGATTCAATTTCGTTATTTGATTTTGGCTCGCTTTTGCTCACCCATGCTATATATATAATTTGTCTAATGAATTCTTATCATCATTAATAAATACGGAGTATTTTTTATGAGGATATTGATTTTCAAATTACTCAAAATCTTCTTTAAATTCTTTGCTCTGTTTTCATAGATATATTTTGTGTCGGGACTCTACAAACTTCAATTCTCAAGGCCCCTTTGACCAAAACCAGTTTATATTTTTATTCTTTCACTTTTTTGTTTCGCATTTTTTTTTTCTTTTTCTGGGAAAGAATTTCGTATCACGTTTATAGAAACGAATGCTCTCATGTATACACTAGGCTTAGTTAATGTATCCAATACGAGTGATATGATGATGGTATATTTAAAAAATATATGTTATTAATTCATCTTATAAAAATAAATTATATAAAAAAAATAATCTCTGTTAAAAAATTAAATCCTAAATGAATATATTATTGACGTAATAATACCGCATTAGACATTGACATATTAAATATAGGGGCATTATTTGATATACCCATTTAAACTTAGTTAACAAGAATTATAGCCACCAACTTAATAAGTATAAATTATACCCACTTTTTAGCTATTTGGACAAAATTACCCTTCTGACTTTGACTTTACAGTTGAACTATTGGAACAAAATACTATATTGTTCCAATAGTTACTCTTTCTCTATTTCATTATTTACGTATTTTTTCTTTCTCTTTCACAATCTGTTATTTTTATTTTATTTCAAAACTTGTAATTTTCTTCTTTTTCTTCCTCATTTTCCAATGGAATTACCCGAAAATATTTTTTTACTGAATTTTATATCTGATACGAAAATATACTAAATTGTTGCAATAGTTCCAACTAAAGTACTAAATTGTTCCAACAGTTCCAACTTTTAGTTGGAAAAAGTTAGAACTGTTCTGTCACGCCCCGATTCTCGAAGGAAGAGAAAATCGTGAATTAGGACGCGACTGAGGTTGGAGAAAAGAGGCGGGGAAAGAAAGGGGGAAGCTTATCTTATATAAATAAACTGGATAATGTGCCTAAAGAATTTGACAGCATTTCCCTTATAAAATTAGGAAGGAACCATACGTTCATTCATAGCATAAGGATCGTTTAAGTTCAAATGGCTCAACCATAGATATAAAGGATAGACTCAATACATAAAAAGAAGTTAAAGAGTCTAAGCTCTTATCAAAAAACATAACGACTTTAAGGAACAAAGTCGGGAGTTGAATACAAAAGATGAGCAACTAGCGGAAGCTTATTAACAAAAGGAGAACCCTCGCCTCAGCTCTGCCCCGTCAGCACTGTCTGCTTAACCTGAAAACATTTGGAAAATATTTGGGCTAAGTACTAATGTACTCAGTGGGCTTAGCATTTGATAAACAGTTTATCAAAACAAAATACAGTTTATCCATTATCATAAGACATAACCTGGAAGGTTTTGTAAAAGAAAATACATCCAAGTATGTCAAAACATCATTATTTTCCTTTGCGCGCATTTGTCACACTCTACAGTTACTCTTACTGTGACCCCGGACCTCTAGCCACTGTCGGGTCCATTAACATTCATTTTAGACTTTGGATCGAAACCCAGAGAGTCCCATTCATCATTCATTTTGGACTTCGGGTCGAAACCCAGAGAGTCCCATTCATCGATAGTACACGAGAGAGATCAACCAATCGCAATACTATCAGGGTGTATACACAGTTCAAAGTTAGTGTTTAAGACTGAACTAAGAACCTCGATCGATTAACTTCAGAGCATTAAACATGTAGAGCGCACAAAAATATTTTATGGATAAACAGTTTTCATTTTGTAAATATCAGAGCATAACATAACTCAAAATATGTTTGGAAGTAAAGCCCACCTTGATGGAATAATTCCGTAGATAAATAACACAACTCGGTTCCGGTGATTATTGATCTTCTCCGAAAGGTCCTACAAGATAATGTCTAAACTTAATGGTTTACCTTGATGGAATAAACTTTCTAGCAATAAGAGTTTGAGCTTCTGGAATTAAGGGGTTCATTAGATGCAAAGCCAATAAGTTCTACATTCGAAGAGAATTTGGAAATTCTGCGACCCTCTAGGAAAATAATTGTTTCTCACTCATTATAAATCGAAACAGAGTATATGATATTGGTTTGGAAAGATAACACATAGAGCTATGATATGTTTAAATTTCAGAATTTTTCCATGAGTGAGCTGGGAGTTTGAATCATTTATTTCCAGAACTCGGAATCTGGAAATTAGAAATTTGGCAGATTCTGGTATCAACTTTGAGTGAGGGTTTCTCACTCGTTTCTTGATGGATTCGAATGAATGAGCTATCAAAACTGAAGTTCAGAAAACAAGGAACAACTTTCTAGTTATACTATTTTTCATTCGACCAAAGGAAAGTGGTCAAAACGTGGTTGGAAAAACGGGACAGAAGTTGTTCGTCGGAATTTTCAGATTGGAGATACAAACTTTGAAAAATCATAGTAAATTCATACGAACTCCGTTTTGAGTAAACGAGATATGTATAGAACGCTAATAGAACGTACTTCGACATGGATGAATAATAAATGTCGAATTTCAAACGAGCTGTTCTCAGTTTAGCCCGCAAGTGGGCTGATTTCCAGATTTCAAAGAGATGAGATTTAAATTTCAATTTGTCATAGCCGATTCATATGGACTTGGATCGAGATGAAATTTGGGCTACGGATAGCTGAGAACATGAGCTAAAACTTTCATTTAGGACTAGAAAAGAGATAGGATCGGGAACATGCTTGAAAACGCTGAACAGAACACGCACACCAATTGTTCGATAAAATACCCGAATCAAAAACGTAAAGAATGCTTACGGGTTCGGCTCTAGCTCATCTTAAAACATCATTTGAGCTCAAGAACATGAAGATTAACCGACTTAGAGACTTATATAGAGGCTGGACAAGTTTGATTCATGAAGAAAAATATTTTCAATCGATCAATACATGAATCATTTCTCATTTGAAGAGTGGAACAAGAATTCATCAAGAAAGAAGGGAGATTACCGATTGATACAAGAAAAATCGAAGGGTGCTCCTTCTTCAAAAATTCGGCCCTTGCATGCCCAAATTCTCCTTCTCCGATCAACTAGTTTTCACCACCATCTTGTTCCTTGATTCGGATAGTGAAGATATGCAAGTTTTGGAGTGGATTAATGAAGTGGAAAATGAGCTCTTGGTGAAGGAAGCTCTCGGTGGTGATGGCGGTGAATGAAGAAAGAAGATGAAGTTGAAGATGATAATGATGAAGTGGAGGAGAATATGATATTTTCTTCTTTCATATTAGGAGGTGTGTGGTGGCAATGGTGGTGATGAGTGCTAAGTATAATTGTGAGGTAGGAGAGAGGACAACACCCTCTTCTCTCTCTCTCTCTCTACACGTAACACACACACACAACACAAATTCTTCATTCTCAAAATTCTCTAGATTTCATTGGAAATAATTCCAACATATTATAAAAATTTCCATAAGCTCATTTTCGTCCGTGCTCGATCTCAAATACTCGAAAATTTTATTTCCTCCTTCGAAATTTAAATTTTCCAAATACGGATTTTTACGGCTATTACAACTGTTGGAACAATTTAGTACTTTAGTTGGAACTAAATATTAAATTGTTTCAATAGTTCCAACCGAAACGATTAGAAGAGCACAAAAAAAATAATGAATGAGAAAAGAATTCCCACAAAATTGGGAGAAAATTGCTAGAACAGTGAACAACAATGAGTGGGAAAAAAAAAACAAGAAGTTATATTCATCGAATTTTAGAAGAAATTTATTTCTCTTAGATCATCAGCAAATGAAACAACAATACAAGCACCAACAAGAACGCGCACACACACACAGCAACCTGCAAACTCCAACCTCCATCAATAACCAAATTTTGTTCATCTCTACACCACTCCCCAAAAACACATACGCACCAACAAAATTTCTAACCTCAAATGCAAACCAAAAAGAAATCATGTACCCAGTTTTTATCAAAAGGAAATCAAGAACAAGCTAAGAAAAACGATGCACTCCAGATCTAGAAATCCCAATCACCAAGATCTGTGAAAGAGAAAAAATCAAACCCCAAAAATCCCAAACGGCACCTAACTCGACTACACGGTCAAGTACATTGCGTGAAGCTCGATGACGGCGCCGCCGCGAACATCAGGTGCTTGACGCTCGGCTATAGGAACTCGATTAACCCGGTGGTGTGCGCGGTGGTGGTGGGGCCGTAGCTATTCGTGCAGTGGTGTGACGCGTTGTGCAAGGTGGTGATTTTGGGGGTGGACAGGAACTGCCCGTACCAATCTAGAAACCCTAGATCTAGAAATCGAAGTGCGGCGGAAATCAAAGTTCCCCAGATCTAGAAACTTTAATCATGATGTGATAGCAGGCGGCGGTGGAAATCTCCAGCATTTTATGGTGGTGGCAGGCGATGATAAGGTCGGAATGGAGAGAGAGCGAGAGAAAGAGGGAGAGGGAGAGGGAGAGAGATAGAGAGAGAGAGTAGGAAGTGTGAGAGAGGAGCGGGATATACGATCTGGGGAGAGGACTCACTCGGGTTTCAATTGAAAAATAAGGGCATTTTCGTCCGAAAATGCAAAAGTTGGGTATAATTTAAGTAAACTATGTTGGTGGGCATAATTCTTGTTGCCTAAGTTTAAATGGGTATGAGACACCATTGTCAGTTAAATATAACTAGGGATCATCTGTCCCAAATTTCGTGTCCCAACCATGTCTCAAATTGTAATTTTTATTATTTTATGCATTTTTTTTCAAAAAAATTAATTTATAATGATTTAGTTTAATTTTATAATTATTTTTTAGGATTAACCCATCCAATTGGGGTTTATAATTATTTTTAGCATTTAATTTCATTTTTTATTAGTTATAAATTATAATACTCCTTTCATCCCACTTCAGTACTCATGTTGTTTTTTGGCACGGGATTTTAGGAAAGTGTCTTTAGAGATAAAGTGTATTGTTTAATATTTTAATACAAATTTCATTATTTTAAAAATAGAGCATCATAAATGCATAAAAACACATTGATATCTGATTTTAAATGAAAGATCGTATCAAGACCTTTAATTTGATATAAAAATCGTAAAAATTGAAGAACAAACGAGCTATTATGATAGTTTAAACTTTTATAATTTAAATTATATTGGGATACGTACTGAAAGGTACTCGGATGCTGGAATGATTAATGAACTAATTTTTTCTATTTTAGGAAACATGACTATTTGAAGTGGGACAACTCAATATAGTAAACATGACTACTGATGTGGGATGGAGGGAGTAGTGTTTATAAATTCAAAACTAGGATATATAATTTTTAAAATTTTCAATTTTTATTTATAAATTTTGTTGGGAACCTTTTCTCTCTTTGAACTAAGTTTTGATAATGCTATTAGAAACCACACTTAGACAATAGACTTTAATTGGAACAGGCTGGTCTCCGTGTTTGGATCAGTCAAGTTTAACCCGAACAGGTTGCTATGCAAAGGTCAAGGTTGGTAGTGCAACCTTGTACCTATTTTACTCAAACCTGTCATAATGTTCCTTTATGTAATCTGTCTATGTAATCTGCTCTAACCATACTCGAAGATTTCTTGCGAAGATCACAGAAGATTGAAGACAGTTCGAGGTATAGGAAGCGTGACCTGCAAAGTCCAACCTGAGCTGTGACTGAGGAACCTGTCCTCAACTCAACGTCCATAATTGTGTCAGTGTACGGTTCTGCACATACTGACACACACAACGGCTCTATTACAAATACTTCTCTATAAATACCTCAAGACATTCAAGAAAGAAAGTACGGGAAACTCAAATTACAAGCTGAAACGCTGCAGAAATCTCAAGCTAAATATTCACACAATCAACACTCGAAATCACTAGAGCTTTCCCAAGTGTTGATCCTTGTAGATTTCTATTCTTTCTAGAATCTGTCTTACTAGAACACAATCCACACTCTCACTACCATCACTGTTGATATTCAGTGTAGTTGATAGAGTTGTATTCCAAACGGTGATAGCTTTTCACAGCTTTCCAGTTTGATTAGTAGTGCTAGTTATTTAGCATTAGTAAGATTGTATGTAAGTTTGTATGTAAAGTTAGAAGAGACACGACTCAAGATTCGTGCTAGATTCAGTCTAAAGAGAGACTTGAATTTGGACTGGAACCTCCACCAGTGTTAAAAGGAGCGAAAAATCTCAAGTTAAGGGATTACAGATTCGACGGGATCTGGCGTGGACGTAAGAGCTGTTTACTCCGAACCACGATAAAAACTCCTCGTGTTTCTCTATCTTATCTGTTTTCACACAGTTTGCATGCTCACAACTTGCACGATTGTGCCTGTCTTGCATGTGCACTTTCTTTGAAAACTGTCTTTGAAAACTGTTTCTGAAAAACTGTTAGCCACTTTCACAGTTTGCATGAACACTTGTTTGAACTAAAGTTTTCTTTGAAAACTGTTTTGAAAACTGTTAGCCAACCTTTCCACCAAACTTCCGCACGCAGGTTAGTTTTGCAAGCTCAACAGTTCACTGTTTGAGTTGGAAAAACTAAACTGCTCTGATAAACTGAAGTGACGACTCAATAAGATCAAATTATTTTGAAAAGTCAAAACTGTTGGCTAATTGGTGTATTCCCCCCCTCCCCATACACCAATATCTATTTATTGGGACCTACAAATTTCTATTACTCAATATTATACTTCCTCTGTTTCAAGATTGGTGACCCCCTTTCCTTATTGGTCCGTTTCAAGATTCGTGACCCCTTTCTATTTTTGGAAATAATTAACACACTAATGGTACAATTAATAATTCCTTATTACAATTAGTTTTTTCTCTAATTAAAATAAAAATGTAAAAAAATTAAAACTAAATAAAAACATTTAATCAATTTACACACACACACAACAAGAAATCTCTCCTAAAAAAAATAAGAAATCTCTCTCTCTGTAACCCGTCTTCCCCGTTCTCTCTTCGTTCTTGAGTCGCTGGCCACCGGCACGATTTTTTCTTCTCCTTTGCTGGCGGCCCGAACGGCATTACCTTTTCTTCTCCTTCGCCGGCGGCCCGAACGGCACCACATTTTCTTCACCAATCACCACCTCTGCAACTCGGGAAACGGCGGCGGGCAGAACTTGCCACGGTGACGAGAAAAGAGGGGGGAGGAAACTAGTACGGAGGCAACGAATCTCTCGCCGAAGGGAGGGGGAGAAACTGACTTTAGGAACTAGGGCTTTTGATTTAGGATTTAGGAATTAGGGCTCTTGAATTTTTTGAATCTTCCTTTTCTGGGTTCCTTCTCTGAAATTTTCCTTTGTAGGTGTGGGAGATTTGTAGGCCTCGAAGATGCTGACGAGGCCGGCGATGTTGCTGCGGATGTAGGAGGCCGGGTTCTTCATGGCGTATCCAAGAACGGCGACGACGAAGAGAGGAACTCGGAATTCGGAGGAGCCCAATTCAGCTTCGATTTGGGTGTCTCTCTCCGGCGACGAGAGTCTCAAAGTAGAATCCGGGGGATTTCTTGAGGAGCTCTGCCATGGGCAGGGCGGCGGGAGGGCGTGGTAGCAGAGGAGCTTCCGCATTGTCAACGGCGGGAGGTAGAGGTTGGAGATGGCGGAGTTTGGATGGCGAAGACGATGCTTTGGGGGAGAAGATAATTAACATTAATTTAATTTATTAAAGTTTTGTTTGAAGTCCATTTCTTGAATAATGTTCGCCCAATTTCTCTAATTATTGAACAATTTTAAATGTGTAGTGTCTAGCTTAGAGTGTTTATTTATACAATTTGTGAGTTTGCAAAAAAAAAGTGAATAAAAGTGAATAAGAATTTGAGAATCCTTAGTCTAATCTGTTTCTTTTTATGCAATTTATTAATTTGTCAAAAAAAAATATAACAGTATTTTATTTAATTAATTAACCAAAAAAAAAATACTAATTTCTACAATTAATTTGAATATATACAAATACTTCTAAATACATAATAAACAACACTCATTCCCTAAACAATACACTTAAAACACTAAATACTCTCATCTTAAATCTAGCGCCCAAAAAAAGGGATCACGAATCTTGGAACAGAGGAAGTAGTATTTTTATTTTTTTTTATAAAAAAATAAATAAAATTAATAGAAATTAAATTTTAGAACATGGTTGGTACATAAAATTTGGAACTCAAAATCTCATCCGATTAAATATGTCCATAGTAAGTAAGAGAGCATTACTTTATAGAAACATAGTATATATAATAAAACTTCCGAAATCTAACGAATTATAAAAAATAATTCAGTGGTTATTTTTCTTGTTTTAAAATTTGTACTTTTATGTCGACGAAGCGCAGCTCAATTGGTAAGATGCTTCCCCTCCAATTAAGAGGTCGGGGATTCGAGACACTTCGGGTGCGTGTGTATTATTTGCCTGATAAAAAAAATGTACTTTTATTTTTGGAAGAAGGGAGATGACGCGGCACCGCTAGTGAAACCCTAGAAGTCAAAACTCGTGCTGTTTAATTTGAACCAACAACGCCATTATGAATATTCGTAGCAGGAAAGTACAGAAATCAGAAAAAAAAAATTATTAGAGGAAAGAATAATGGAAAAAATAAGGGGGCCTTAACACCATCCACTATCCATATATTTATTGTTGGAGATGAGATGGGAATTCAGATATTTCATATATGTAAACAACACTATTCATTTTCTCTAATTTGTTTTCTTGAAAACCAACCATTTTTCCCTAATCATCTCCATTACTCTCTCTCTCTCTCTCCGCATCATTATATACAAAATCAGCCTTTCCACTAACTTTTCCTCTCCTAATCACAAACTCCTTTTTCAGTATATATATTTGTATATATGCAGTAGTCCTGCTTAGATTCTGTAACCCTCACCATCGAATTTATTTTCAGTCGGATGCTATATGCCTACTTCACTCTCACTCTAGACCTCTCTAGCCAGCTATCTCTCTCAACACAGAAAAACTAAAGAAAATTGACATCCATGCATATGATAAGGTACTCATGATACTATCATACTACCTCTATCTTCATTGCAGCTTCTCCTCATTTCCCTAAACCAAAAAAAAAAAGAAAAAGAAAAGAAAAGAAAAAGCTCTTCACACTTCTATGTATTTTAGCTCCAAGCCAACGGTAACGATGAACGTCAACGGCGCCGCCTCGCCGGACCTCTCCCTACAGATCAGTCCACCCTCGGTACCACACTTGAAGGAAAATAGTAGGGCGACGAAAGCGCGTAGCTCCGCCGCCGCCGATCGGAGCTCGACTGCTGATTCCGGCAGCAGCGGCAGCGATTTGAGCCATGAGAACGGGTTCGAGCCGAGCCTGCGCCTTGGGTTTCATCCGGAAGATCTGCACCGTCAAATGCCGTTAAGGTGCCGTCAGCAGCATTACCAGCCTCAGGTATACGGAGGGAGAGAGTTTAAGAAGAGATCGAGCGCCATTAACGGCGTTAGAAGAAGCGTCCGAGCGCCTCGGATGAGATGGACCTCCACTCTTCACGCCCATTTCGTCCACGCTGTTCAGCTTCTCGGCGGCCATGAACGTACCATTTCTTTTTTTTCTTTTTCTTTTTTGTTTATTTTTCTTTGTTCTTTTTTATTTATTTTTTTTATTTTTAAATTTATAAAAATAAAAAGTATGTGTAATATTAATTGGTGCAGGAGCAACTCCAAAATCTGTGCTAGAGTTGATGAATGTGAAGGATCTAACCCTTGCTCACGTTAAAAGCCACTTGCAGGTATAGTAATTAAAGATATGATTGTGTGTTTGAATTTAATTTAATTTTCTTTTTAAAAAATTGTATCCAATTTTCCCCCTACTTTCTTTGAGCAATATATAGTAGTATTGAATATGTAAGATGCTCTTGTACTGTGACTTATTTCATGAAGCTTGGAAATTTGAGTACAAGAAGGTTAGGACAAAAGGGCATCTTCTTCTCTTGAAGGAATATTAATTAATCTTTGCAATGTGGACTTGTTCCTTAAATTATCTAGCTAATTCATTTCTATTTTTCTTTGTGGGTATTAATTCATGCAGATGTACAGAACAGTGAGGAGCACTGACAAAGAAACAGGTAAAATTTGGATTTTACTTCAGAAAAAAAAAAATAGGGTCCCATAATTTTATTTTATTTTTCAATTATTCTCTTTGTTTGTGCATTTAGGAGCGACAAAGTCTTCAATCAGTCTGAGTTCTGAAGCCCCAAACGAAGCATAATTTCATTCTTTCAATTATTTATGATGAAATATATTGAAGCATATTAGTATTAATCATATATGCCCATGGCTATCGTCATTTATTTATTTTTTCTTTTTTCTTTTTGCAGATACTAGACCGAATTTGCATACGACAGGAATGGAAGATGATGACTTTACCACCCTTTGCACCGAGATTCCGCCGTTGGTAGAGGCGGCGCCACCACCACCGCCGCCACTATCATCATATCACACGAATACTACTTTTCAACACGGTCAGAGGTGAGTGTGCCCTCAGATTCTCTCACGATTTTCTTTTGGTGGTTTCTTATAACATTTTTGTTGCATTCCAATAATGTTGGCCTGCTGTTATATATTCCTACCTCTTTTATTTTCAAATAAATAATGATGGATAATATGTACCCTATACATATATGCTATAATTATATCCACCGTAATTTTTTCTTTTAGGTACAATGCCTAACACCCACACAATCAAGCACTTAAAAAGATCCGAACCTTAACCTAAGTTAGAAGGGAAACAGTCTTACCTATTATACTGCGAACGTGCATGCAAAAAAACACAAAGCATGATATATTAGAGGTATTTTTCTTAGCAGAGATAAAGAAATCATCGTTGATTAGCACATGTTAGAACTAGGTCTTCACATCGCATTGATTAATTATTGTGAGCGATATCAAGATTCTAGCAATATATTGGTTAATGAACATTATGAAAAAAAAAAATTACAGAAATACTTCTTGATATAGGAGAGGTCTTTTATTTTTATTTTTTTTTATTTTTTTAGTTTTTTTGGGAAAAGAAAGTAGTACGGAGTATATGTTTTGATATAGAAGTGGTATTTTTTTTTTCTTTTGAAACAAAGGCATATATTTTACAATTATGCATTAATATATTTTACAATTAGGAATTAATATATTTTACAATGCTATAGAAAATCAGTTTTAGTTTTGCTAGCTGCCGCATTTAATTTAAGGGGTCAAATTAATTGTGATGCTTTTTTCAATAAATGTGTTCGGATATTCATAAAAAAATTGCGGATAAATATGGAATTTGTTGCGGATAAATATGGAATTTGTATGGTTGCGGTTGTTTCACTATTCCGTGCTAATAATTTGCATAATACTCTCAAAGCAACATCTAATTAAAACTTGGAACATCTCAATTCATTAATTATATGTTTCTAATTAATTACTACAAATATCAACCTGTCTGTCTTGAAAAGTCAAAGAGAAGGTCCAAATATCGACATTAATGTTCTTATTTAATTCAGAGCACTTTTATTGTGACATTTGGTGCAAGGCCAAGTACTTTGGTTACTTCTTCATGATTTGCATTCTTAGGCGGTTCAGCGATAAGGTTATTAAATACTGTATTATGTAGTCAATATCTTATACTCCGTATTTATATACTTTTGAGCCCAAAAAATATAAAATTAGCAAAAATGCATTTTAAATGAAAAATAAAATAAATGAGCCAAACAGCTTTAAAACTGAGCTTCCACTTATTCATTGTGGATGCAAGCTGACAAAAATAAGTTCTGAATGGAAGCTGAAAAAGTAAATAACCCTACTGTGGTCACTGAAATAGTAGGTTGAATTTAGTGATGTGTTATCATGCTTCTGAAGACCTTAAGCTATTTGCCAAATTTTTGTCGCATTTAATTAACAATATACTGTGTATAAATAAGATTTCGATACAGGAAGTTCTTATTGTTGCCTATAATTAATCCCTTTTCTTGAATTTGTTTTGAATTATAATCCAAGATTACCTTGTTGATTATGTACTTTCAATCTTGCTTCAATTATCAGATTGGGACCCACAAGCCAGCTCGATGTTCCGAACTATAATCTACCCGGAGTCCATGTAACCCAGGTACGTACAATTTAAAGACTAATTATCATTTATGACCTGAACTTTGATCTCATGGTTACTCTGCGACCTCACTGTTTAAAACAAACAAATACAGGCCTGTTTGTGTTTTTTCAAAGATTACGTCGCAAAATCTCTATGAGATCAAAGATCAAGCCATAAAGTATAATTAATCCTAAATTTATATAATAAACTCATTTTTGATAGTGTTGCATATAAATGTAGGGATATGGCATTGAAGCAGTGGAGAAAAGGCCATGGGGAGAAGAGTTGAATAGTTATAGTAGTAGCTCATCTTTGGATGTGGTGGTGGACTTAGAATTTAAACTTGGGAGATCAAGCTGGGAATTGGACTACTCTCTTCTTAGGTGTTAGTTTTCTATAAACCTTCTGTATAACGGATTTTCTTCCTCACTTTTCTTATGATGCAAGAAATTATTAATTAATTAGGGACATTTTATTTTGAATTAATTCAACTTGCTAGGATTATGACAGTAGCTTCTTTTTATGAATTGAGTTAATAAAATCCATCAATTATTTTCCCTCGACACAAACCGTGTGTAAAGTAATACATGAAGGGAGACCTAATGTCTTTTAGTAAAATCAAAGAACACTTGCAACTTCATGAGAAATCTGTGATTTAGTTTCTGAGAACCAAAGCAACCCTATCGAATCCAAATTAGAGAAAAATCAAAGATATTCCACATTAAGCAGAAACCAAAACAGGATAGAATGCATCAAGGAAATTTTGGAGTTTCCCATGCACAATCCATTACAGTAGGAAGAACTTGGCAAGACAAGAGACGGAGATCTCATCGTCATTGCTAACTACAGGCTGTACAGACATTCGTCTCCTTGTTCAAGAAAAATCATGCTGAACCGGCACTTGGAAAATTTAATACAACATAACCTAATTGAGTTTCAAGGCAAATAATCTGCAGTTACAGACACCACCAACATCCAGACAAAAGTTTTTCAGTTAATGAAGACATTTAGAGTCCATAATTTTATTTTATTTTTCCCATTTCCCTTCACCAGTTATTCCAAAACAGTTCCAGTACAAATATGTGCAGCTGGAAGTGGCCCTCTTGTCACCATCCTGAAGTTCGCTCTGCAAAAATCAGAAGCTGCGTTCAGAACGATATACATAGCGAAACTCGAAAATAGAGAGAAAGAAAAGCAGAAGTCTTGATAATTTACATTACTGATAATGTATGCTTGGATTTAAAAAAAAGATTATCTGCTTAAAAGCTTAAATCAATCAATCATCAACGACACTAATTCCTTCAACCAAAGTTTCACGTGCTCTCCCCTAAAATTAACACCGTCACGTAGCTATCAATCTCTACAAGTCTAATAGTCCCATAGCATTTATCTCCTTCTCAAACAGAGATTGCAACGCAATGAAACAGCGCCATCAGTCAGATTTGGATAAACGATTAAAAATAGATAATGTGAACTGGATGAGAAAAAAAATATTAATTGTCTTTGCCTGTTTCAAGATCTCTCACCATCTGAATATCCCCATGCAAGGCAGCTGATAATTTGAGCCTAATCATAAATCACAACCACGTGACATGAATCTCTAATTATTCCATCAGGATTCTATTACTACAAATTAACTGCTATTTTGTCCTATATTACCAATCTGTCATATCAAAATATAGCCCCACAAGAATATGGCAAATTTAAGCCATTGAAACTTATTCTATAAATGCAATTTAGTTAATACATGAGTCAAATGAAAGAAGGCAGTAAGAACTCACCTTGGTAGTCAACTATACATATCAACTGCCCTCCAAATTATGGCATGGGAAGATTCTTTGTTCCATGCTGATAATTTAATCCTTTCTTCCCAATACCACATATGTGAACACGCATTTCACATCTCCCAACAAGCTCAAAAATGCATATATCTCCCATTTGGATATCATTATCACGAACAAAAGCCATCCACCCTCCACAGAAAGTATGCAACGTCTGGACCTTTAGAGTAGGGATAGAATTCACAGTCCAGGATTTTCCATTTAAATTGTGAAGAAGAATCTCTGTTTTGCTGTTTGGCAGGTGTTCCATAGAAAATTGATATGGAATTTTCTGCATTATAAAATTTAGAAATTTCGAAGCAACTGGTCAAAAAGCTGGCCGCGGTAGTACAAGTTAAAACAACATATGCTGTAAATCAAAACTGAGCACCACACAGTAGATGCATGATGACGACAATATAGCAAATAAAGTATCAATCTGTTGGATATATTGCCACCTTCAATAATCGCTACAATGAATAGACACCTTAAATTACAAATGAACAACACGAGAAAAGCTCTGCTAATTATTGGATGAAGTCCAAAATCCAACAGATAACATAAATCAAATCAATAAAGAATAAATATACATAAATCGAGCATGCTATCAACATGGTAGTCATATCAGAAATATTCATCTGTCAATAGAGAAACAGAGATTTTAAATTTTTTTCAGTGTTTTCAATATTCATACATCAATATAACTCATCTATGCTCTACTTATCTTGCTTAGAAATACCAGATGTGAAGCAGGCATTAAGGCCAGAATTTAAATTAGCTAATACTGGCCTTCCACTTCTTATTCTATGGATTACAAGATTTTAATATAAAGATAATGTGTAGAATTACCTACAAATTTTCATGTGATCGAGATCAAAATTTGAAACATATAACAGAAATATATAATACAAAGGTAAGAGAGGCTTCTTGTCAAGTTGACACGTGAATGTATAAAACATAACATGATTTGGTTATGAAAACGAACATATGCTTGACATCAAAATGACAAAAAAGGGGGGGGGGGGGGGGTTACAATGAACCTAAGCTGCTCACCAGAGTGTACGAACCACTGATGTTGAACTTTTTCATAACCCTTACAAAATGAGGATAACTTGAAACGAAATATTCAGCAGCCATTTTCTCTTCAGGAGCAGACTTCATCGACATGCAACCTTTGAGAGAACCTTGCTTCTTTAGGGAACCAAACCTTTTGAGGATCTCTGAGAAATTTTTGAGTTTAAAAAAATTTAGTGGAGGCCTGCAGCATCAGAAAGTGAAAGATACAATAACACCTTAAGCATTCAAAATCAAAGATTCCACACCTGATTCTGAGACGCAACTGTTTGATAGAGAGCCTAGAGCAGACCCTTTAATACTATGAGAAGTTTCACTTTTTTTCTTTGATTTACGTCTTGACTTTGTTGGCGTTGGTGAACAACCATTTTTTCTCCCTCTAAGATCTGCCTCACCATGATGACCATCTATCCCTTCCTTTCCTACTCTAAGAATTCTCACCTGCAACTCAAACTTGTGCAGAAGCTCAAATATGCAAATATCTCCTATATCAATATTGTTTTCACGTACAAAACTCAGCCAACCTCCACAGAATGTATGCGATGTTTGGACTTTTGTTGTGGGAATTGAATTCACCGTCCAACTCTCTCCTTTTAAATTACGGAGCACAATCTTTATCTTGCATTTTGGTAGGTACTCTGTTGCAAACTGATAGGGGACATTCTGAAAAGAAATCAAAAGAATATAGAAAATATTAAAGATCAATGACAGAAAAAAGTAACTGCTGCTTAGGAGCTCTGGTTCTTCCAACACAATATAATGCAACCCGTTGCAGACCCAAATGGCTGCAAAGCACAATTAATTGCAATGGAAGACACTAGGTCTACATGTCATCAGCACACTATGCTCAAGAAGACTGAAGAAAATAACAGCAGATGTACTAGAGAAGCGAGTTCAGAATCAATAGAAGTGAAACTAAAAGAAAATAAAGAAGTAAAGCTCTGAAAACTGGCCAGACGCTGATTAACATGCACTTACTCCAGACATTCTTTTTTGCCTGTGTCGTCTAATGCTGTATAACTAAAATTAAAAATACAGAAAGAGAAAAAAAAAAAGAAAAAATTAAATGATGAAAAAACTGGAAGATTCAGGATTGCACTCACTAGAGTGTAAGAACCACTTATATTGAATCTCTTCATGACTTTCAAAAAGCTGGGGTAAGCCGATTTGAATGATTGAGCAATTCTCTCTGCTTCTGAAGCAGACAACAGCATGTCCAGCTTTGAGTTTCTGCGATCTGCATCAAAAGCCTAATATATTTAATATTAAGTGAAAAAAAAAGTAGAGTATGGAAAAACTCTCTTAGAGCCAAGAATTCAATTCTGTTAAGCTTATCACCTAAATAAATATTAATTTTGAAGTATGACTTATTTTATACTCTCTCTCACAGATTTTAGTCAAACGTATCAAGATCAATGGGACAGAGGGAATAATTGATAAGATCTCAAAAACCAATTTTTGTTTAGTGTACGAGATTTGACTATTTCAAATAAATAATGAATTCTATTGGTTATTAACATAATTTGTAGAGAATTCATTTTATGAAAATTATATAATATATTCCCACACTATCATATCCTCATGTCATGACGAGCACTTTCGGCCAACAGTACCTGCGTAGTCACGTGGAACAGCTGCAAGAGATAGAGCAATTGTAATAGCATCCTTCATGCTACTGTTACCATCAGCTTGTTGCATCCAATCTTCTGTGCTGACCAAATTTGTATTGTTTTCATGAGCACCACTCATGCTATTGGAGTGCAGTTGAGAGGATCTCATCCTTTTGGGAACTCCTTCAACAATGCTATCCAGGAGGGCTGATCTTTCCCTATCTCGTTTTCTGACAACATTACTATCATACTTACTCACATCTTGGCTGCTTTGAGTAGTAAATGCAGCTTGCTTCTCACACATGCTCCGGTCAAAAACTTGCAATGTGAAAATCAAATCTCCATCATACCTAAAAACTACTGAATCACCTTGTTCAAGAAAGTGATCTTTCACGAAATCAGCCCATCCATCATTGAGGAACCAACTGTTTTCAACAAGAATTAAATCGACAAACCAACTATTCCCACTAGGACCTAATAGAACTGCTGTCCCGGGTCTTGTTCGTTCCATATACTTTACAAAGTTGCATGGTATATTCTGAGGGGAGAAGAGGATGTGTGTTATCAGTGACTAAAGGTGGTCAGAGTTACACCAAAATTACAGCCAAAAAAGTTAAAATGCCAATGAAAGATATAGATATACAAAATGACCTGCCCATATTCTTGTTGCATTGTGAACGATGATTCGTACAGATGGGATCTGTACAAAATATGCTCAAACTTTGCTAGGTAGAATGCTTAACATGTATGAAGCAAGCAATTGCTTGGGTCCAAGTACAATACAACACGAAAACTATAACAAGTAAAATCTAGGAAGTTAAACATTACGGGCAATCCTTTAGTTCTTCCACTGCATACACCAAACCACAATCTAGCATCAAGAAGCATAACTTCTCAATCATTTTCAGTTATGAATGAACTCTAAACCCATCACACGTCATTAGTTATTACGAGGACATGAAATCATCGATATTCATGAACGACAAACGGAGTAATGTAAAAAAGAAACTCAATTTACAGTGAATCCTACTACATATGCCCCAATATAATCTCTATGACTGTTCTCTAAGTCCCTCATTGTATAATACATACGTATATAGCAAGTAATGTATCACCATTGATGCTCAGCATTGCATGTCATTCAGCTCTTTTCATCCAGTAATAATGAAAAATGTGGGTGCAATAACTAAGTGGAAACGTGAATCTGTTACAAACTCCCTAAACTATACTTTCAGACGCTCGTATATTTTAATCTGAACCTACGCATACAATCTCGAACCACATTACAACGAAACCCACTAACTGAATTACATTATTTATATGTAGAAAATTATAGATGCATACTAGCAAAGAACCCACATCAATTCAGAAAAAAATCCAGAAGAAATAATTACCAGTCTTTCAGAGCAAAAGGATGGGTCAAACCCCAGAAGAAAGTGAGGCCTCCTGAGATTCCACATCCCTCTCTCTCTCTCTCTCTGTCAGAGAGTTTCTCTCTCCTTTTTCTTTCAAACCCAGAAAAATTCTTGATTCTATTGCAACTCACATATTCTCGATTTCATATTCAGAGTTCACAAGATGAAACGGAAACAATCGAGAAAGCAGACAAATCTAGGTAACTGGAGGAATTTGCGAGAAGGGTTTGTAGCAGAGATGAGGAAGAAGTTTGTAATAATTAAGCATAAATAAAATAAATGCAAGGCGATGAAGTGATCGTTTGCGTGGGTCACATCACATCGGACTGCAACCCGGCGCGTGTATAGAGACGGTAGCATAAGCAAAGGTCTTGTAAACTTGAACCAAGATGACCAACCATTTACTGTAGATTTATTTTTTTTTTAGAATAAAAACGTTATTGAGAGTTGCATCGTGGATTAGATAATAATAATAATACTCACTCCGTCCCAGATCACTTGGCCTGCTTTTCTATTCGGGTCGTCCCACACGAATAGGTCTGTTTCTCAAAAATGAAAACAATAAGTGTCTTAACACCCCTCCTTCTTTCCCTAAACCAACACTTTTTAAATCTCGTGCCGAAAAGAAATAGGCCAAGTAGTCTGGGACGGAGGGAGTAATAATAATAAAATGTAGTTATATATTTATATAACTAAGGAACGTTCACGTATAAATAAATTATGGTATGAGTAATAACAATAGATTGAATCTAATCCACAGCCAATACCGATAATCATGATTGTGATAAAATATTGTAACGCCCCGGGCCCAAGGGGTTGGAGCCCGTTACGCTACAGTGGCACAATGGGCCCGCTAGCAATTACTTGTGGATGTCACAATCTCCCCCCCCCCCTCCGTTGAATACGAGATGTCCTCACAATCTCCCCCCATACTTATTCGATGTGGGATGTTACAATCTCCCCCTGTTGAATACGCGACGTCCCAGGACCTATCACAATCTCCCCCATTGAATACGCGACGTCCTCGTCGCAACTGACAAGCAGGACCACCCCCAGGGCCCATGGAGCTTGTTTGGGGTCGGCTCTGACACCATTCTGTAACGCCCCGGGCCCATGGGATCGGAGCCCGTTACGCTACGGAGGCACAATGGGCCCGCTAGCAACTACTTGGCGTTCGTCCTCGCTTTGCCAAAATGGTTAACCCAAGTTGCTAGAGAGTCCATTTTCCCCATATTTATACTGTCTTGACATCTCATACTTATTCGATGTGGGATGTCACAAATATGAAATGAAATTATTGAAGTGGGACGGAGGGTATATAAGAATATATATCTATTACTAGTACCTTTTTTAGTATTTTTTCTGTTCACGAAGAGCGTTGTATTTTTGTTATTTTTGTCCACCTACAAAGAGTAGGTATTTCTATTTTAATCTATGACCTCACACAATCTTTATACTTTATACTTCTATTTTCTCATTATTCATAAACAAACCAACTTTATAACTTAACTTTTTTCTAGTCAGCCACAACCCCTACTTAATAAAATTCACCAATTATTTACCTATTTTTTTATTAAAACTCGTGTCATCAATAGCACTCTATATCTTACATATTTTTTTTATTGGAACTCATACCACTAAGACCATCCATAGCGGGCCGATGCTAGCAATTTTCAACACCTAAATTTTTCTTTGAAAAAATTAACACTTTTATTTATATGATACTCCATATTATGTTTTAATTATTGCAATGTGCATGTACATATCATGTTTAGTTCTCTCTTTCTTTCTTCATTATGTACCATTGTATATAAATTTCGATCCTAGTATGAATCATATGCATGTCATGATTGAGTATAATTGCCGTTGATTTTATTCAGGCTTATTCCCATTGCAAATGAGATGTTACCCAATTTTTCGGGAAGCATCCTTCGATTATTGTAATGAATTGAATCTCTTTCTATCACCGCTTCTTTATTACAACCTCTAATCACACCCTTGGCGCGTGCACTTTCCATCGGGAATTGGGGCGTGATAATGCAAGACCTACAAATCGTTCAATAACATATCTCTTCTCATTCACGTAGCGCACAACAAATTCCCATCTATTCTATGACAAAAACATCCCGACACCCATCAACTAATATAGAGAAAAATGAACTTCCAATGTCACTAATGATATTTGTAACGCCCCGATCCCGAAGGATTAAGACATCACCACACACGAGAGAAAAAGGAAAAAGAAAAGAAAGAAATAGAGATAGAGAACAAAAACTTGATTAAGAACATCGAATCATAAAAATTTTGATAGCATGTCGCTGAAAATTCAACCAATCCACGCCTACACGGGCACCAATCAACCACAAGGACAGATTATGAATAGTCTACTGGTCAAAATTCCAAATAGCACGTAAATATGAGTTCAACAATTAAGGATCAAATGAGTAAACAATTAAGGATCAAACGAGTCAACAATTTAAAATATCGCACATGGAAACAACATCAAGTTCAACAGCAAATACGAGATCAAGAATTAAGAGTTGAAGCTCACTAGGGAGTCAAAGGTGAATGAAACCAATTGACAAATCAAACGCGTCCATAAGAAGTTCATCAACGATGGATAATCAAGGACAAGAAACATAGTCAAGGTTCAAACTACAAATATTTACATGTCACGTCAGATACCAAAGAACGATATTATTTCCAAGTTCAAAAGGCTAAGCGGAAGTATACAAGTTCATAAGAATTTACCATAATATACATTGACTCAACAAAACAACAAAAAGAGTCACGTCGCTCGTTCGCCTTCATTCCTTACCTGAAAATATTTCAAAATTATTTTGGGCTAAGTGTTTGAACACTCTGTAGTAGTTCGTAACATATTTCGTCCATCTTAAAATAAAACATTTGTTTTAAAGCATAATTTGGCCAAGCATAATATTCATCATAAGCTCATAATTCATAGTGGAGACCGACCTTTGTGATCACATACTAAGCATATCATATTTCATATTCGGAATTCCTCATATTGGTCAAGTCCAAATCCACGATGAACTATTGAATATACATAAAAGCATTTGAGCAATAGGGACAGAAGCATTTAAAACATATTTACTTGAGTTAAGCAAGAAAAACCTACCTCAAAAGCAAAGCTTGAATGTTACACTCTCAATGGGAATCCTAAGCCTGAGGTTCTCGTACTGGGCAAATAAAAATAAACCTACTCTTTAGTACCGTCGAAGTGGTCTATAACTCGTACTAAATTAATATAGCTATTATAGGAATATATTCCTAAAATTTAGGCTCAATCGGACATCAATTAGGTGTGATACAGATCAAAAGTGCAAATTAGGCCTAAGCCTAAATCTATTTTTCAACTTTGAGACTGAAATTGGGCCAAAATTTTTCGTCAAAATAGAAATTGAACGCGCCATTGTACTCGGAATAATTTTTCGAGTGAAAAAAGAGTAAATTGATTTTTTCAGGAGCGGGCCCCATACTTTTAGAAAATTGTAAATTGGTCCCTGAAAAATATATAATTCTCAAAGAGCCACCCATAAACTTTAGAACTTCAAAATCTACCTATCACCATTAAAAATGTTACAATTTAGTCCAAAACTTGGTTTCACCGGAAAATCTCGCCACCTTGCGAGTCCAATTGCCAGTGACCACTCGTCGGAGCTCCCTGACCTCATGTTGGGCACCAACCAGCCGGAAAATGGCCGGAAAGTACCAAACCTGGTAGTACACACACTAAAACGCGTATTTACACACGTGCAAAAATTCAAATTTCAAACTCACTCAAAATTCAACCAAATCAGACAAATAAACACTCTATTCCAAGTATTTTGAGAACAAGAATATGAAATTAGTTTTTGAAAACAAGCGCTGGAACGGCACCAAAGAAGAGTTAGGGTTTTTCTCGAATCTTTGAGCTCAAATATGGGGGTCAAAACAACTTCAAACCATAAAACAAATACCAGATTTGTAATCCTCATGTCAAGAGCTTCAAGACCATGTATGGGTTCGACCTATTCGGTCGCCGGAAAAATTCGCCGGTGAGCGGTGGTTCGGCTGCGGCGCCGGCGGCCACCAGCCAAACCGTCGGTGGTACAGTATCAGGGAGAGTTAGAGAGGGAGAAGTCTAAGTTACCTAGAGAGAGAGATGGAGGTGAATTGTGTGTACAAATGGTAAGTTTAGGTATTTATACAACTCTAATTCATGCTCAAGAAATCGTTTTTAAATATTTTCTGCCCATAAAATATTCAAATGATGTCCGATTTTAACAAGCTTTTTATCTATGGATTTATCTCGACGAGCCCTATCATTTAGTCATACTATTAGGTCCATATCGAACATATTTTTTGACTATACTATTTAATTACTCATATTGGGCTAATAAGCCCATGAAATGTTAGGCTTCATGAATAAGGCTTAAGAGCACATTTTTGCTAATTCACTTCTAAATGGGCCAGGCCCAATATTCCAATTTTGGGGTGTTACAATATCAATACGTGTCACAACTACAACTGCATTAATGATATCTTTTTGAATATATAACGATGTAAGTTTAAGATTCTAAGGAGCATTTCTCAATACAACATTAAATATATCATAATTGCAAGAAGCCAAAACTTTCAAAAACTCAAGAAAGTTTCCCCAATTCAAAGATTCTTCTGACTCATTGACACGATCGTCGTTTAGCTGCAATCAATAAATTTATAAAGCATATGCTCAGACTCTATAACTAGTATAGAATAGTAAGCACATGGTCAATCCCACAGAGAGTTGATTTAGCAATCCTTTCAGGGTAAAGTCACGTTTAAAGGGGTGGGCTTTGCCCAAACAAAAACAAAATAAAAAGGAAATAAAAGAGAGCGATTAAAGGTATACGCTAAAACAGTGATAAAAAAGGTAAATCTATCCTGGGCAAACTCATCAATCACACATAACTTCACTCGATCATGGGTTTTATATGTTCGTATACAACACATGTCAATGAGTTATAGGTCACGCACCTTAGCTGTACATGCCTAATCCACCCTTACCGAATAGAGAACAGTGATGAACCTCACCTTGCACTCCCTAATCTAGACATTAATATGCAAGGACTAGTTGTCATATCTTTGCCCAAACAACATTACATTTTATGGTGAACCCGGTATAGCCAAAAACAGGTCAACAAACCTACGACTACAGACGCTCGTGTTAGTTCAACACTATATGGAGCGAGATCTCTCTTCACTTTTTACCCACTTATTGTTTGTAGTCATGCTCGACTCGATTTGATACTGGCCACATACCCAACCAAATCCAGCATGCATATACTATTATGCCCAAACTCCTGATCTCACGAGTGTTTAAGTTACATGTAATCAACTCAGATAGGTTTTTTTAATCTAGTCTAGCATTCTTCAAAAGTAAACAATAATAATATAAATGAAAGACATATTAAACGGGAAAGGGAAATAGATTAAACTAAAAACCAAATCCAAAACAAGGTGGACTCCAACGCCGGCCAAACAACATCAAAACAATAAAGCTAAATTGCCCATAGGACTTATTTCTTCCCCACAACTCTCATACAAAACTAAGCACAAATGGTGAAGTAAAATATGGTGATCTTCGATAATGAATTCTGAATGATTGCATGCATATTTATACTTGTAGATGTCATGGATGAGGCCCATTCGAGCTGCAGCTAGGGTTTTTTCGGCCTCACGGTAGAACTTGCCTTCTTGCGCATATTTCCTTTCATGTTTAGTCAAAGCTAAATAAGGCAAGAGATCCAGGTTAAATCTTCTTCCTCATCAGCTACTTCTCACCCGATAGCCTCCATCCTAGCCCGCGATGGTTGTCACTTTGCCCATAATCATACCAGTGATTGCAATCTGTTGTGACTTGTTTCTCATTCTTTCTTCCTCTGCCCAGACACCTCGATTCCATTTCACATTGCTTTGCACCATTTGAAACCACAAAGTGCCCTCCCAGGAAAATGACTCTGTACTAAAAGACACAAAAAAACTAACTATACTTGACTCAAACAGGACTGAAAATAAGAGTACAGATTGGGCTCATCACTCATCATTTCCCCAAAAAGCGAATCCTTGCATAATAAGGTAACGTATAGACTCAATTGATGCATTCTATCTACAAAGATAATCAATCTTAGATTGTTTTGATAATCGAGAAAGAAATACTTCAATGTGTCGGGATTGATTCATCAGATTTTCACATAACATTATACATCTTGTAGGTTCACTCTTAGAGCTCTCCCAGCTCGGCGGGGTTGCAGCCGCCGAGCGGGACTCGAGCGAGACCCGTCTGCATCGGGAGCCCGGGCTTGCAAGCGACGGTCTTGTTAAAACGAGATGGGAGCAACACCCGTGCTGATGTCATTATGATGTCAATCGGGTTTAATTTTTAAAAAATATTATCTAATTTTTGCCAAAAAAATAATAAAAATCGAAATACTGTCATTGCACCCCTAACGGTTGAAAATAAATTCTATAAATACTATACTCTCCATTCACAAATCTCACAAATTCTATTCATTTTATCTTCAATTTCTCCTTCTTCCTACCAACAAAATTAACAAAAAAATATGTCTTCATCATCAATCTCTTCATGCTCTTTCTGACGACGTTCTAATGCTCTACTAACAACTACAAGAAGGGCTCCAATTAATTCTAAACAAAGAAGAAGAAGAAGAAGAAGAAGAAGAAGAAGAAGAAGAAGAAGAAGAAGGCCCAAGAGCTAGCCGAAGTAGCAACAACGAGTTGAATTCAAGCAATACAAGATCGAGATCGAGAAGGCGACGTGAACAATTGTTCAAGATTATTTTGCCGACAACCCGAGCTGGGGCGACGCCACATTTCGCCAATGTTTTCGCATGTTGAGGCATTTGTTCTTGCAAATCGTGTAAGTATTGGAACTCGGGACCCGTATTCTAGCAACAACAAGATGCTATCTGAAGAGATGGTTTTACAACCATTTAGAAGTGCACTACCGCTCTGTGTCAACTCAGGTATGGCGGATCGACGGACCAATATGATGAATACTTGCACATGGCGGAGTCGACTAGCATAGAACGATGAAACGCTTCTGTAATTTAAACGTTTCTATTTTTCGGGGGCGAGTACTTAAGGAAGACCACTGGAGCTGATATGATCGATTGTAGTGAATGCATGAGGGCAACCACGGATTCATGGGGGATACTAGGAAGCATCGATTGCATGCACTGGGCTTGGAGGCAATACCTGGTGGTGTGGACGGGCCAATAGACCCATGGAGATAAGGGTCACCCTACGATCATCCTTGAGGCAATCGCCTCGCTACGATCTCTGGAATTGGCATGTATTTTTGGAGTAGCAGGCTCCAACAACGACATCAATGTCCTCAAACAAACTGATGCTTTCAGCGACATTGTGAATGGGATGTGCCGCCGATTCAATTCATGGCCAACATATATACCTGAAGTGTCTTACATTCGTCTCAAGCCCAATAACCGCAATTAACCCGAAAGTGTCACTTTTCAAGGTAAAGCAGGAATTGGCTCGCAGAGATGTAGAAAGAGCCTTCGGAGTACTTCAAATGCGGTGTGGAATTATCCAAGGTCCGTCACGACTCTACTACCGCGATAACATGCAAGATGTTATGTATGCTTGCATTATCTTACATAACATGATAATCGAGGACGAAGGGGTGAGGGCGACGGATTGGGCTCCACTTGAAGATGAGGTTTCTGGCAGTATCGGCCCTAGAAATGCACAAGTAAATCGAGGAACGACAGCTTCCTTTCTGGATTACATTGAGTGTAATTCCAGTTTACGCAATTTAAACCGTCACAGACAACTCATATCGGATTTGGTCGAAACATTATGAGCACGTAGAGCTCATGATTAAGAATTTTAACGTGTTTTTAGTTAATTTAAATTTATGCATATTTAATTTATGTAATGTTATTTTTTTAATTCAATAAATGAAATAATCTTCAAAAGTTTTATTTATTAAGTTAAAATAAATAAATGAAATAATTAGATAAATACTGGAAAAAAAAATTAATAATAAATTGACAATAAAAATTCGAATCAGAAATCGAAATAAAAATACACATAAAATCAAAATTTAAATAAAGGGAAAAAAAAATCAAAGAGAGCTCGGGAAAGAGCCCATGTACTGGACAGATTTTGGGCTTCCTATTGGGGATGCCCTTATGATCTCCAACATGCAATCTAAATCTCTCTTTCTTGCGCCAAGAATGAAAACCCCATCATGTCCCTTTCCACTAGACCCCATAGAAAAAAAAAGGAAACAAAATAAACAAACAAAGTACATCTTTCGCAATGTTATATTCCAGCCACATACTGAATTCATCAACCAAGCT
>CM038114.1:27362253-27406157 GCA_001642375.2 Mentha longifolia
GACTGAATCTAGCACGAATCTTGAGTCGTGTCTCTTCTAACTTTACATACAAACTTACATACAATCTTACTAATGCTAAATAACTAGCACTACTAATCAAACTGGAAAGCTGTGAAAAGCTATCACCGTTGGAATACAACTCTATCAACTAGACTGAATATCAACAGTGATGGTAGTGAGAGTGTGGATTGTGTTCTAGTAAGACAGATTCTAGAAAGAATAGAAATCTACAAGGATCAACACTTGGGAAAGCTCTAGTGATTTCGAGTGTTGATTGTGTGAATATTTAGCTTGAGATTTCTGCAGCGTTTCAGCTTGTAATTTGAGTTTCCCGTACTTTCTTTCTTGAATGTCTTGAGGTATTTATAGAGAAGCATTTGTAATAGAGCCGTTGTGTGTGTCAGTATGTGCAGAACCGTACACTGACACAATTATGGACGTTGAGTTGAGGACAGGTTCCTCAGTCACAGCTCAGGTTGGACTTTGCAGGTCACGCTTCCTATACCTCGAACTGTCTTCAGTCTTCTGTGATCTTCGCAAGAAATCTTCGAGTATGGTTAGAGCAGATTACATAGACAGATTACATAAAGGAACATTATGACAGGTTTGAGTAAAATAGGTACAAGGTTGCACTACCAACCTTGACCTTGCATAGCAACCTGTTCGGGTTTAAACTTGACTGATCCAAACACGGAGACCAACCTGTTCCAATTAAAGTCTATTGTCTAAGTGTGGTTTCTAATAGCATTATCAAAACTTAGTTCAAAGAGAGAAAAGGTTCCCAACAAAATTTATAAATAAAATTGAAAATTTTAAAAATTATATATCCTAGTTTTGAATTCATAAACACTACTCCCTCCATCCCACATCAGTAGTCATGTTTACTATATTGAGTTGTCCCACTTCAAATAGTCATGTTCCTAAAATAGAAAAAATTAGTCCATTAATCATTCCAGCATCCGAGTACCTTTCAGTACGTATCCCAATATAATTTAAATTATAAAAGTTTAAAACTATCATAATTGCTCGTTTGTTCTTCAATTTTTACGATTTTTATATCAAATTAAAGGTCTTGATACGATCTTTCATTTAAAATCAGATATCAATGTGTTTTTATGCATTTATGATGCTCTATTTTAAAATAATGAAATTTGTATTAAATATTAAACAATACACTTTATCTCTAAAGACACTTTCCTAAAATCCCGTGCCAAAAAACAACATGAGTACTGAAGTCGGATGAAAGGAGTATTATAATTTATAACTAATAAAAAATGAAATTAAATGCTAAAAATAATTATAAACCCAATTGGATGGGTTAATCCTAAAAAATAATTATAAAATTAAACTAAATCATTATAAATTAATTTTTTGAAAAAAAATGCATAAAATAATAAAAATTACAATTTGAGACATGGTTGGGACACGAAATTTGGGACAGATGATCCCTAGTTATATTTAACTGACAATGGTGTCTCATACCCATTTAACTTAGGCAACAAGAATT
Organism: Mentha longifolia; assembly: GCA_001642375.2. Classification (NCBI taxonomy): domain Eukaryota; kingdom Viridiplantae; phylum Streptophyta; class Magnoliopsida; order Lamiales; family Lamiaceae; genus Mentha; species Mentha longifolia. Next base: position 27,363,761 of record CM038114.1, read on the forward strand.
ATGCCCACCAACATAGTTTACTTAAATTATACCCAACTTTTGCATTTTCGGACGAAAATGCCCTTATTTTTCAATTGAAACCCGAGTGAGTCCCCTCCCCAGATCGTATATCCCGCTCCTCTCTCACACTTCCTACTCTCTCTCTCTATCTCTCTCCCTCTCCCTCTCCCTCTTTCTCTCGCTCTCTCTCCATTCCGACCTTATCATCGCCTGCCATCACCATAAAATGCTGGAGATTTCTACCGCCGCCTGCTATCACATCATGATTAAAGTTTCTAGATCTGGGGAACTTTGATTTCCGCCGCACTTCGATTTCTAGATCTAGGGTTTCTAGATTGGTACGGGCAGTTCCTGTCCACCCCCAAAATCACCACCTTGCACAACGCGTCGCACCATTGCACGAATAGCTCCGGCCCCACCACCACCGCGCACACCACCGGGTTAATCGAGTTCCTATAGCCGAGCGTCAAGCACCTGATGTTCGCGGCGGCGCCGTCATCGAGCTTCACGCAATGTACTTGACCGTGCAGTCGAGTTAGGTGCCGTTTGGGATTTTTGGGGTTTGATTTTTTCTCTTTCACAGATCTTGGTGATTGGGATTTCTAGATCTGGAGTGCATCGTTTTTCTTAGCTTGTTCTTGATTTCCTTTTGATAAAAACTGGGTACATGATTTCTTTTTGGTTTGCATTTGAGGTTAGAAATTTTGTTGGTGCGTATGTGTTTTTGGGGAGTGGTGTAGAGATGAACAAAATTTGGTTATTGATGGAGGTTGGAGTTTGCAGGTTGGTGTGTGTGTGTGCGCGTTCTTGTTGGTGCTTGTATTGTTGTTTCATTTGCTGATGATCTAAGAGAAATAAATTTCTTCTAAAATTCGATGAATATAACTTCTTGTTTTTTTTTTTCCCACTCATTGTTGTTCACTGTTCTAGCAATTTTCTCCCAATTTGTGGGAATTCTTTTCTCATTCATTATTTTTTTTGTGCTCTTCTAATCATTTCGGTTGGAACTATTGAAACAATTAATATTTAGTTCCAACGAAAGTACTAATTGTTCCAACAGTTCCAACTAAAAGTTGGAACTGTTGGAACAATTAGTACTTTCGTTGGAACTTTTAGTTGGAACTGTTGGAACAATTAGTACTTTAGTTGGAACTATTGCAACAATTCAGTATATTTTCGTATCAGATATAAAATTCAGTAAAAAAATATTTTTGGGTAATTCCATTGGAAAATGAGGAAGAAAAAGAAGAAAATTACAAGTTTTGAAATAAAATAAAAATAACAGATTGTGAAAGAGAAAGAAAAAATACGTAAAGAATGAAATAGAGAAAGAGTAACTATTGGAACAATATAGTATTTTGTTCCAATAGTTCAACTGTAAAGTCAAAGTCAGAAGGGTAATTTTGTCCAAATAGCTAAAAAGTGGGTATAATTTATACTTATTAAGTTGGTGACTATAATTCTTGTTAACTAAGTTTAAATGGGTATATCAAATAATGCCCCTATATTTAGGGTGTGTTTGGTGGATAGGATGAACCAAGATGAGGTGAATCATCTTGGTTCATCTAAGTGTTTGGTACCGAAATGAAATAAACTGGAGGGCCCGAGATGAAGCCCAAACCCGCTGCTATTTTACTGTTTTCGCTTGTTAACTCATCCGACGTTTTTGGTCGGATGACTTCACTCATTCGAACAGTAACACAACACTTTCTCTCTTTTAACCATTTTACCCTTATGTATTTATACGATTTAAAATAATAATAATAATAATAATAATAATAATAATAATGTAATAAAATAATAATAATAATAAATAATAATAACAGTAATAGCAATAATTATAATAATAACAAGAATAATAATAATAATAATGTAATAAAATAATAATAATAATAATAAATAATAACAATAATAGTAATAATTATAATAATAACAATAATAATAATAATAATAATAACGTAATATAATAATAATCATAATATAATAAAATAGTAATAACATAATAATAATAATAATAATAATAATAATAATAATAATAATAATAATAATAAATAATAATAACAATAATAGTAATAATTATAATAATAACAATAATAATAATAATAATAATAACTCAATAATAATAATATAATAATAACAATAATAGTAATGATTATAATAATAACAATAATAAAATAATAAAAATAATAACTCAATAATAATAATAATAACGTAATAAAATAATAATAATAATAATAATAACAATAATAATAATAATAATAAATAATAATAATAATAACAATAATAGTAATAATTATAATTATAATAATAACAAGAATAATAAAAATAATAACTCAACAACAATAATAATAATAATAATAATAATAATAATAATAATAATAATAATAATAATAATAATAATAATAATAATACAGAGTAATAAATAATAAATAATAAAGTGTACTATTTAATCCCAACAATAAAAAGTGAAATCGGTAGGGGTATTTAATAAGGGTAATTTGGTAAATCTAAGCCTTCATCTAGAGTTAAACATATTGTACCAAACACAAATATAATGTCATCCTACTTTTAATTCTTTTAATTTTTGGCTACCAAATGGAAATATGAACCCCTCATCTTGACACTATTCACATGACTCATCTTTAGATGAGTCATCCTTCCACAACTTGAATGAATCACCAAACACTACCTTAATATGTCAATGTCTAATGCGGTATTATTACGTCAATAATATATTCATTTAGGATTTAATTTTTTAACAGAGATTATTTTTTTTATATAATTTATTTTTATAAGATGAATTAATAACATATATTTTTTAAATATACCATCATCATATCACTCGTATTGGATACATTAACTAAGCCTAGTGTATACATGAGAGCATTCGTTTCTATAAACGTGATACGAAATTCTTTCCCAGAAAAAGAAAAAAAAAATGCGAAACAAAAAAGTGAAAGAATAAAAATATAAACTGGTCAAAGGGGCCTTGAGAATTGAAGTTTGTAGAGTCCCGACACAAAATATATCTATGAAAACAGAGCAAAGAATTTAAAGAAGATTTTGAGTAATTTGAAAATCAATATCCTCATAAAAAATACTCCGTATTTATTAATGATGATAAGAATTCATTAGACAAATTATATATATAGCATGGGTGAGCAAAAGCGAGCCAAAATCAAATAACGACATTGAACCGAATGGTTGAATTATGATTGGTTTGGTTCGTTTTCTAAGAGCATCTCCAGCCGAGAGCCCCTAAAAGGAGCTCTCTTCAGATTTCATCTCCAGCCGCAAGCCCCTCCCTCGGGCTCTCTCTTATTTTTAATTCGTTATTTATTTGATTTTCGATATATTTTTTTAGTTCGTTTTTCGTTTCATTTTTCGTTCAATTTTATTTATTTAATTAATTTTAATTTCAATACAAAAGTAACAATATTTTTGGATTTTTTTTTATTAAATTGAAACAACCATTGATTTAAACAAAGTACAACATAATTTGAAATAATTTTTAAAATACGCAAACTAATTTGGGCCCCTACGCGCCCACATCTCTTCGACCAAATCGTTGTATAGCTCGCCGTGTTTGGCCCTATCGCGTAGCGATTCGTTGCGCTCCACGTACTCCCGAAACGAACCATGAGCTCCTCGATTCACTCCACCATTTGCAGAAGTAGAGGCTTCCTCGTCAGGTGGAGCCCAATTTGTCGCGTTTGCTCCTTCACCCTCAATTATCATGTTATGCAAGATAATACAAGCATACATGATATCTTGTATACTATCATGATACCAGAGTCGTGATGGGCCGCTGACCATACCCCAACGGATTTGTAAAACGCCAAAAGCGCGTTCCACATCTTTGCGCGCCGGTTCTTGTAGAACTTTGAAACGCTCCACTTTTTTGTCAGTGGCATGTGGTGGGGCTGCAACAAAAACGGGTCACTTCGGATAAATCCCGTCGGCGAGGTAGTAGCCCATGTAGTATTGCCTTCTGTTGGTGAGGAAATGAACCGGAGGAGCTATTCCTTTGACGACATCGCTGAACACCGGCGATTGATTGAGAACGTTGATGTCGTTGAGCGCTCCAGCTACCTCGAAAAAGGCGTGCCATATCCACAGATCATGAGATGCAACGGCCTCAAGGATGATTGTAGGGTGGCCCTTATCCCCACGTGTGTACTGGGCCCTCCACCCCACTGGACAGTTCTTCCATGCCCAGTGCATGCAGTCGATCGAACCGAGCATCCCTGGAAAGCCGTGGCGAGTCTCGTGCATTGCTAGAATTCGTTGACAATCATCTCCGGTTGGCTTCCTCAGGTAATGACCACCGAAGATGGTTCGAATCGCCTTAGCAAACTGCTTCAACGAATCTATAGCGGTAGTCTCCGACATCCGCAAGTACTCGTCAAATTGATCGCCAGGACCTCTGTAGGCGAGTTGACGTATAGCGGCGGTGCACTTCTGCAGTGTTGTGAAACCCGGCTTGCCTAGTGCATCATCTCGTTGTTGGAAATACTCGATGCGATTCTCCAACACCCCCACGATGCGCAAGAACAGATGCTTCGACATCCGGAAATATCGACGGAATAAATTATTGAGGTATGTGGGCCTCTCAGTGAAATAGTCGGAGAAAAGTTGCTTCGCTCCGGTGACTCGATCTCTATCTATCATTCACCTAACGGGATACCTTCGGCGTTTTGTCGACTCATTGGCTTTTTTTTTTTTCTTCTTCTTCACTTCCTTATATTTCCGAGCAAATTCGGCATTCTTCTGGATTTGTTGGTACATCACTTCGAGTTCGCCGGAGGATGACGAGGAATTGGATGAAATTTCGGAAGAGCTTGTCATATTGATGGAATGAAATTGTAGAAAATAGAAATTTTTTGAGATAGATTGTGTGAAAATTGTGTAGAAATTATGTATAAATGGTGTAGAAATTGTGTATGTGAGTGTGAGAATTTATAGGGAGGAGGGGGAGAGAGCCGTTTGGCTAGCCGTTGCAATCTTAACGGTTGATTTTTTTATTTTTTATTTATTTATTTTTTTTTATTTTTTTTTCAGTCTGAAATCGAATTAAAAAAATAATAATAATAATCCTGGTTGACGTCATTATGACGTCAGCACAGGGGGGAGGGAAGGGCGCGAGCCGAGCTCTCGATTGCGCACCGGACTCGCCGGACGACGGGCTCGCCAGCGCGGCCCGGGCTCGAGCCCCGGACGGCCGGTGCGCTGGAGATGCTCTAACTCTTTCGTATTTAGTTCGGTTATTATTATAAGAATTAAATCTTATTCGGTTTGATTTTTGGTTGGAACCCAACCCGATTGATATTTTAATATGTAAAATATTTCTTTTATTTTAATGGATATTTTTTCACATGTTTACCAACAAAATACGCAGCAGGAGAATAAATTCAGCTCAACTAAAATGTCAACTAGTCTAGGTCGGCCTGGCTCATGCCTGCATAAGCCCGTATATATATGCTCGACATAGCCCAGGACCACCTATAAAATGAGCCTGAGTTGGGTTGAGTTTTTGAAAAATATATAAGATCGGCACGACTCAAGACCACCTGTGTTTTTTTTATTCAAAACACCCGAGAGGGTAAGGGGTTAAGCAGACCCCCAACCTGTATATACCTCAAAGAATAAATATATAGCGTCTGGAAGAGATAACACTAAAAATGAGTGCTACCTCTAACATAAATATAAATATCTGCCCTAAAGTGAGAAGGAACAACAGGGAGTCCAATTCTCGATGAAAACGGAAAAGAGTAATAAAGCAACAATACACAGAGAATGACCCAAAAGTGACCATCTCCAAAAACTAACCAAAGGACCTATCAACATTTCCAAGGAAGAGTAAATAGCTAGCATAACACTAACTATATATGAATCTGAAGTTCGGATAACCTAACTAATCCATCCGAACAAGCGCCAAGAAAAAGCATGGGGTGCTAGCAGCATCAAAGAATTTCATGGTGTCGGTCTGAGTCTCCAGACGCGCCATGAAATCAGCATGGCGGTTCCCCTCCCTATGTATGTGGGATGGATCTGAACCCCCTGCTGTCGGAGACGGATGCGGGGTCATGATATGACGTATATCTGTAGAACCCTGCTTGCCAGAAACAAGCAGAGTAATGATTGCAGCAACATCCATCTCAATCCAAACATGAGAAGAGAAGTTGATGGCCAAATCCAAACCATGGACAAGAGGCCAAAGCTCCACCTACATAGCTGGATCCAGCCTCCACCGGAGTACAAAAAGCCCAGAGGAGAGAACCATGGTGATTCCAAACAAGACCACCACCAGCAGCTCTCCCAGTAGTAGCATCAAATGAACCATCAATTTCAAGCTTCATCCAAGGAGCATCTGGAGGGATCCAACGAACCATTTTCGAACGAAGGGACCTTTGATGGGTGCAGCAACTGGCGTGAAGGCGACCTGAGGCCGGCATCCATACCAGTGAACTAGTAAGAACTTCCTCGCAACGACCAAAGTATGCAGGTGATGAGTAACCTGCCAAATAATGTAAGCAGAACGAAAAGGAACACCATGGTGCTTGTGGCTATTCCTTTCCATCCAAATAAACCAAGTGATGAGGCAAGAGATCAGGAAAGAAATGTGTGTGCAGGTGGCTCGTGGGAACGAGTGTCTCCACCGTCCTATACTACGTGTAATATCAGTGCTCGTGTGTGCCTGTGTAGGTGCAGAAAACTAGTCTGAAAAATATGTCCATACAGCCTTAGCAGACTCACTCCACGTAAATACATGCATAATGGTCTCAATCTGAGGAGACACGCAACACTGACACTTCGATGCAGGATGAATGCATCGAGACTGAAGCTTAACCTCAACAGGCAAGCGACCAAGAAGGAGACGCTACAAAAAGACATAATTGGTGGGAGTGAGACAAGAATTCCAAATATCAGCAAAAAGAGAGGATTTCAGGCGCCTGTACCTGACCATATCCCAGGCAGAAGTCACAGTGAACTCACCATGTCAGGTAAGACCCCACCTCAAGTCATCCTCCCCACACAACACCGGTGTCCGGCTCAGGGCAACCACCTGATCGTGAGGTAAAATAGTAGAAGCACACAAAGCATGCAAGCGAGTAGTTTTTTCTTGAAATTATTATTTTTCTACTTAATACTCGTTAATCTTATGCTCGTATTTTGAAAAATAATACTATTCCCTCTGTCCCTTATTTCCGTGTAGGGAGATGAGTGACACATTATTTAAGAAAAAAATAGGTGGAAAGTAAGAGAAGTAATATAAAGTGGAAAAAGTAGGTAGAAGGTGAAAAAAGTAAGTAAGATAAAGTGAGAAAAGTGTTGGAAATTTGGTCTTTGATCAAATATTAATAATTTATATTTAATTTATTTATTAAATTAAATAATAAATTATTGTTCTACACGGAGACTAGATGAATGTAGTATATTTATATGGTCAAAATCAATTTATGGTGAGTGAGATATGAATATATGAAGTTTGGAGTTTGGATGAATTACTTCATTTAATGAAGTGGAGTTTGTCCCACATTGAATAAATAGAATTAACTATGCTTGTTTGAAAGTAACTAGACAAGTGAGCCTAGTGGGTAAGAGAAGTTGGACTCTCTTCTTCAAAGCTTGGTTTTGAACCTATGCTCACAAAGCTTGTTTTTTGAAGCTTTACTTTCAAAGCTTGCTTTGCATCCGAGCCCTTGCAAAGCGTCCGCAGCGTCTGAGAGAGCGCCTCCGAAGCGTCTCTTGGAAAGCAAGAGCAAGAGTACTTCTTAGAGCGAAATCGCTTCGCTTCTGCAAAGTGAAAGTCACTTTGAGAGCAATGAAGCGTCTCCTGGAGAGCAAGAGCGAGAGCACTTCTTAGAGCGAAATCGCTTCACTTCTACAAGTGCTTCGCTTCTGCAAAGTGAAAGTCACTTTGAGAGCAATCGATTCTAAGAGCGGGAGCAGTTCTGCAAGCGCTTGAAAGAGTGACTCTGCAAGCGCTTGAGAGAGCGAAAGCACTTCTGCAAGCACATTTGGGAGAGCGTGAGGCTTTGCTCCGAAGTGAAGCTTTGCTCTAAAGCGACCTGTGGAGCGTTTTGCTAGCAAAGCAACCTGCGAAGTGTTTTGCTTGCTAGTGAGCTCCGAAGCTTTGAAGCATGAAATGAATCTGGACATGTGCCACATCCAGATACGTCCATTCAGATTCATCCACTTGTAACTCCTGCAACTCCCGGGGGTTACAACGTAACCTCCCATGGAGACTTGATGGTCATTATTGGCTGCATTAATTCCCCTCTTGTGAGCAGCATATAAATAGAGAAGCATTCACACATCATTTGACACACAACACATCAAGCATATTGCTGCACTCTTCATTCTTCTTTGAGCTCAATCACTCGCCTTTGTTCTAGTTAGCCGGAGCTCTAAAGTCTTGTGGTGCTACTACTTTAGAGACGAAGCTGTTTTATCTTTAGGGATGATATGTCATTACCGAGAGCACTACCAGGGCGTATTTCGTCTTGTGGAAAGAGGACTTTCCTCAACTCGGCTATTTGTTTTCTTTTATTTGTAATCTTCAAATTTCCTTGTATTTTTTTATTGATTTGTAATCTACGCCCGGCAAGTTTCTACTACTACATTTTTCTAACAAAAAGTAGGAAAATAAGGAAAAAGTTGACGGGTAAATAAATCATTTTGATGAGAGAATCTTTCCATTTAGGGTATACACACTAATATTGAGAATGTCTCAAATGGGTAATTGTTGGTCCCGAAAACACGCTTTAGACACGATTTATAGTGGTTCGGAGCAACTGCTCCTACATCCACTCTTATCACCATTCCTCGGTGATGAAATTCACTCAAATCTGTGAGTTTATGCGATAGGCACTCACAAGCCTATGAGTTTATACAATCGGCACTCATGGGCCTTACAACCTTTACAAACTAAATTCTCAAACTCGGTTTGGGTTTGAGTTTGTGTTCGTATAGTTTCCAACTAATGAGAAATCATTTTACAAAGAAGCATAATGTAGAAGGCTAGGATTTCTCTCTAAGGCTTATGGATATAGAAGTTGAAGCCTTATCGATAAACTAATAGGTTGAGATCTGAAGATCTTATGGGAGAGATGTAGGATGGATTCTAATTTTTTTTTTTGCTTGCTCTCTCTCTTTTCTATGTAGCTTGAACCTTCTATTTATAGTAAGGGAAAACAAATCCATTCGTTGGAAAGATAGATTGCGTGCACCTTACCATGTCCAGTCCGAATCAGATCTTTTACTTTATAGCGCACAGTCCTAGGGGAGTAGTTGTTGACTTGTCAGAACCTAGTCTTTGTGTATTCGGCGATTGGACGACTCACCGTTCTTTTGAGCAATCAGAGGCGCACACGTGGTCTGGCAGTAACCTGCTTGTCGGACGCTTTGGCTCAAGGGTAGTCTGTTTTGAAATTACAGCTGAAGCGGCTAAGGGTGGAGACGCTTTGCGTAATGAAAGCGAGCTCCTTCACACTTAAACTAAGCACGCTCTTCGAGCTGTTCAGTCGCTCTGCTTTCATGTTGCTTTGTTGCAGACGCTTTGTTCTCAAAGCACGCTTTGGTATTGGAACGTTTCTTTGAACTGGAAGCGCGCTCCAGCTTTCCTTTAGGCAGGCGCTCCTGCTTTCCTTCACGCATGCTTTGCATGCTTCTGACCTTAGAGACGCTTTGAACTTGGAAGCGTGCTCTGGTCCAGATAGCTGTCTTGACCTGGAAGCGTTCTCTAGCTTTCCTTTTGCCAAGCGCTTTGGCGCTCTCACTTAGACACTCTAAAATTACACTTCAACATATAGAACTCCTTAACAGATGAGTTCTTCTATACATTAAAATGTACATTACGACTTTAGAGTTGGATCATCAAAGATAATACGGGAAATATTCTATTCAAAAATGGGTTTTTGAAATCGAATCAAAACACATCTTTTATTATCAACTTGATTCAAGTTCCCCCTTACATAATATCCTAACAGTAATAATCACACAGATCTGGGGGATTGAGAGAGTATAATTTAGAAAGTTATAAGAAGTTGTGGAGAATAAAGAGAAGTTGACAAACATAGACGAAAGATAACATGCGAAAATGACTCTGTGTTTTCAAAGACTAAAGAATTGAAAGAGATTGATACAAACTTGATTTAATTTATATGTTTCATCTATTGATATTATAAATCATTATAAATGCCAAATAAATATTAAAAATATCTTGATTTGAAATGGACTTGAAGTGGGCCTGGGTTAGGCCTAAGATGTGCTTGATTTGAGTTTGGTCATAGGCTAGTCTTAAGTTTAATAAAATTCAATTTCGTCGGCAGTGGCCCAACCTATCAAACCCACTTAATCAAGTGGGCCTGGTCTTTTCGGCGGTATTCACAGGTTGACTACTTTGCCTCTTCTGATACGTTTCAGTCTGCGACTACATTGTACTTATGGCAGACATCTTATAGTGTAGCTTCTGACCTTGTATTCTTCTTATAGTTGATCTTCTATCCGTTGGAGATTCTGTTGATCTTCTCTTCGATTTCGCTCTGATTCTTCTTTCTTCGTTTGTCAGCACGTGTCCTTATGTCTTCTGCTGATATGTGTCACTTCTTTGGATGTCAGCGGCTATTGCAATCAGTAACTTAATAAGCACATTGTGGTCAACAACATATCTTTCTATGTTGAGGTTCTGATCTTCATTATTCAATAGAGCATGTAATTCACGACTATACTACTAAGTTCCTTAACATGTGAACATGTTGAACTACTCAATGGTATATGACATCATTATGCATCATCTTTTTAGGGAATTTATCTAAGATGTTTTGGGATGAGTTTTGAAATCTAATCAAAACATAATCATCCCGTTACGGTCATCTTTACATGATGTCCTAACATTATATCCTAACAATTAAGAATTATGATATAAATGAATATATTTTACAATTCACTACAAGTTCAAGCCTTTAAATTGGCCGGACCATGTAGCTAGGCTGACAGTTCTGCACCCCGATTAATTCTATTTGAAATAAAAGATGTCCCGGTCATATGTTGATCATTTTAAAAATCTCAATTAATTGAACTTTGGGATACCAGTTCGATTTTCAGTTGAAACTACCAAATGCTTACCCTTATTGCATAACACATACTCTCTCTGTCCCAATGTATTCGAGTCATTTCTTGAATACATGTAAGGTATAAAATAATAAAACAACTGAAGTTTGTTGGTAAATATGAAGTATAATATATAGTAAGATTTAATGGAAGATACTTGAAGATAATTATCTGAATCAGAGTAAATAACAATCTATCATGTATGATTGTACGCATGGCCGGACTTGCCTTAAGGCCTAAGAGGCCGGCGCCTCGGGCCGCAAAATTTCGGGGGCCCATAATTTTTTTTAAAATAGTATTAATATGTAATTTTTATTTTTACTTTAACTATTTTTTTTATTAAATACAACAAAATCCACAAACTTTGAGTTGATTTTAGTTTTAACATAATCTTTCAACAATTTCATAATAATACACCAGTTTTGATCTTTATTTAATCTTAACACGAATCTAAAATTTGCCCAATATGATTCCGGCATAGTGCACACGAGGCATTGTAAGTATCAGCCGACAATCCACGAGTGTAGATTAAATTATGGCGTTTAATAATGTATCTAAAAACGACATTGTGTATTAACTCAAACATATAAATTGACTTAAATGGATACATTATTTAATTAAACAACATCGTTTTCGGATATATTTTTGCACACGTAGATTATTAGGTGAAACTTTCAACGCCACATGTGCTAGCATAAGAGTCAATTTGAGAAATGTCAGATTCGTGTCAAAATTGAACAAAGGTAAAAGTTGTTTTTTTTTTTGAAAGATTGTACTCCGTATTATAATGAAAATGAAACCTTAGTTTGTGTATTTTGTTGCATTTAACCCTAATTTTATCATATCTTCAATCATTCTTTTCCAAGATAAGATTTTTTTTTTTTTTTTTTTTTTTTTTCTAATCTTATTTCAAATAATTTTTATTATATGGTCTATCATTTTTGTACTACTATTATTTATTTTTTTCTTGCTTCTTAAAGGACCTAGTTTTTTCGTTCGCCTATGACCTCACGAGACACAGGACCGGCCCTGATTGTATGGAAAAATAAAAATCTCCACATAATCTTCAACAAGCATTTTACAAAATTTGAAGTGAAAAGCCGTCTTACACGTGACTCCTCTAGATATACAGATTTCAATTAATAAGTAGTAATTGAGGGGGCTCATGGCTCAGAGATCGTCACGTCACTCGAAACGGCGTTCATTCCGCTGATTCCTTCCTTAATTTCTTTTTTGTCCTCTCTCTCTCTCTCTACTATTCTATTCTATTCTACTTCCTAAGCTACACATGTATGTCTCTATCTCCCAAGCGCGAATAGCTACGAAACCATGCATTATCTTTCCTTTATTTTATGTATATGATTTCTAATAGAGATATATTATATATAGAAATATTCCTCCTCATTAAACGTTGATACGCGAATTTCGATATCAATCCATCATCAAATATACATATTCGTTCGATTTGCCGTATATGTATGTAATTTTGTACATATACAATTATGGTCGAATTCAATGAATAACCAATCCCTAAAAGATTCCCTCTCATGAGTTTGTAATTTAATGTCCTTACGAATGACTGATAATTTGTAATTTTAATTTTAGGTATCTGCAGTCTATTTCTTTTCCTCCCACCACATTTTTGTTGAAGGGTTCCAATCACATTTGCAAAATTCTCATCCTCACAATTTAATGAGTTAGAGATTTATTTTTTCTACATATATAGGACATGAATATTCTTTGGTTTTCTACTTGTCAATAATTTCTGGTTCTGAAGTTGCTTTCCCTATAAAATAGTACTACTAGCTTTTCTGCATATGCGATTTGGCTTCTTGCGAACGTCCTTTTTCATTTAATAATCAAATTGTACACACCTATAGTTTCATCGCAACCATGAAACTAGACCGTAAACTAAAACAAAGGGTAAAATGCCCCTATATGATTTTTTTTAGGAGATAAAAAAAAATTGCCATCTTCTTTTTTTTATTTTTTATGATTGATTTATCTGCTTTAAACTACGGCTTCCGAATTTGGTCGACTGAACCGTGAGTTGCTTGTGACTTGTGAGGCTAGCTAACCACTATATATTTTGTGTGTGTTTGTACCGTCTAAGCTTAAATGATTGTTAAATACTCCCTTCAGTCGTAGTATCCCGTAAAAGAAAGAAATCTTCAAAAATTCATTCTAAAATCCATCATCAATAAATGTGAAAAAATGTGCCAGAAATTGCCAAAAATAAATGGGTCAAACTCGACGAAATGGAGGGAGTATATGTGAGATATAAAATAATAGAACAAAGTAACAAGACAATATTTAATAAATTAATTATCTTTAAATAATAATACTCCCTCTGTTCTAGCAAAGATGAGACGTTTTATTATATTATACTTCATATATATTCAACAAACACATTATCTTCGTTTGGACGGAGGGGATATATTTTTGCGGTAAAAAAAATCATCAATTTAAAAAAGAAAAAGAAAAAGAAAAAAAAGGGAAGTAAGAACCCTTACATAGGTATAAACGTCCCATCAATTTTGTAAATTAATATTTTTAAGTATTACAAGTACGCATACTACGGTGACTTATTGGGATAAGATTTTTTGTCATAAATTTATTGAATTGTTCGTATTTCGCGAGAATTGTGGTATGAGAAAAGCCCCGTCACCAAATTAATTTGTCGAAAAATTAATTTAAACTTAAAATTTAGGAAATTAAACCTCGGTTGATCATTTTTTCTAGCTCCACCAGCGATAATTTAAACTTAACAAAATATTATAGATATATATGTAGATGTAATTATATTTTACTGCACTAAAGAAGTACTCCAAAGTTAAAAAATATATAGAAATGAGCCATATAAAGTGAGAAACCCCAAAGTAAAAAAACAAATCAAGTCGAGTGGAACGGAGGGAGTAGCATATATTGTGACACTTCTCATTGTGTCACTAAAATTGTCACTACTAGGCATTTTTTGTTATAATGGCCCTTGATTAGGGGGATGATATATTTTGTCCCCAAAATGGTGTCTCAAAATTTAGTTTCTACTATTTTATTATTGTTTTTAATAAAAATAAAAATACTACTATAGTATAGTAAATCATAATAGACATTTATAAGAAAAAAATTGATTTTTTTTTAAAATTATATACTTTAGTTTTGAATATATCAACTCTAATATACTAATGAAAGTGAAATTAAATGCTAAAAATAATTATAAACCCTAATGAGGATGTGCAAACCTTGAAAATAATCATAAAATTAATTTATTGAAAAAAATGTATTAAACTAGTAAAAATTATATTTTAAGAATGTTTTTTTTTTCTTTGTTCATATTGAGATTTTGTAGGACTTCATTCATACAAGTATATGCAATAATCTAATTAGTTACCATGCGTGGATCCATAAATACATAAATATATTCAATTATTTTGAGAGAAAAAAAACATAAATACGAGTGATTAATTAAACATACATAAATTTATTTAAATATAATATACATTGAAGCATTAAATATTTACAAATTGTCTGTATATGTGTTGATTTTATCTAAAAATAAGTCAGTTGAAATTGAAATCACTATTCAAATTAATAATGAATAACTTATGGATATCACTATAATATATCTCTAAATTAATGAGATTTCATAATTCCATTGTTATTAATTTACGGTATATATATATATATATATATATATATATATACTCCCTATACCTCGTTATATTAATCTCATTTTTTAATATATACGTGAAATATAAAATAATGAAATGAGATATTAAAATCAAAATCGAATAGAAATTAAAATTATTTAAGAAAGCAAGGCTCATACATGCAATTCATAATTTATGACATACTAAAGTAATATATATGCGGTAGGCTGGTCCCTTTCCTCTTCTCGAAGTATAGATATTGTTGAAACCATAGGGCAAATAAACATATATCGCTTCGTAGAGAAAGAAGACTACTCATTAAAGACAATATTTTCATTTTGTTTTGGTCGTGTGAATGTGTAATTTTTCTTTTATTTGGGGGATTCATTTCTGCTTGCCATTTGCATCACTATGTAACCCATCGTGGGTCAATGTCAAGAATCAAAAAAAAATTTGTACTCATTCTTAATTTTCCATTTTTCAGTCTCTTTAACTCGTTGACCCATCCAACTCCTTATATTATATTCCATTTCTATTCGCTTTTGCTACTTTATATGTATGTGTATGTTTATGCTGTCCACACATATCGTATTAGCAAGATCGATCAGCTCCGGTTCGGTTTCGCACATTATTAGGAATAAATATAAATTGTTTATGGCCAATTATTACACTACAAACCATGGAATAGTATATAGAGATATGTTATAAATAACGCTTAACAAATTGCTATAAATCATTTCAATATATTTTTCAAAAATGCCATATATAAACCAAATTTGGGCATGAAAAAAGAAAATCTATGTAGCATATTGGATATATATGATTTAGAAATATACGTGGTAAGAAAGATCCACATCAGATATGACATGCCATGTCGACATTCCAATATATGCTAGAACTAGGGCCTTGTGGCATTACTTAAAAATGATAAATTATTATATCCGACATGTAATTTAGAACACGGTATTCACTTGAAGCAATATGTTGATACAATAAGAAACGCAACACGAAAATGTAGTTAAAAGAAAAAAAAAATCAAATTTGTATAATGCAAAATGAAGCAACATATTCCATATATCAAGATTAAATTAGAAATAAAGATTAATGGTATTGGGTAGAATCCAAAGAGAGGAAAAAAAGAGAATAAAAGGATATGAAAGGAGCAAATAAACAAGAGGGATGAGGTTGAAATTCTCTCATTTCCCGGAGAATCTAGAGCGCATCAGGCGCTGACCAACGACACTATTCAATAACAATTCATTTGTTAATTAATTTAACGCACGATTATTTCTTTGTCATATCTATTTCAATTCCTTCTTTCCTGTGATCCCCTCGTATAAACAAACAAAATTTAATTGATGCAATATTAATGGGGAATATAACTTTGTAATATAATAATATATAAAGTGAAGCTGGGATTAGCTAAACTTAGAGATGCACAAAGAATATTGCGTTCAGTTACCACTTACCTGCATATATATATACAACGACATCAAAGCAATAGAGCCGTTGCACGTCACTAGCACATAATTAATTTGATGGTTGATTACATTGTACAATACAAAAAAGTAAAATAAATGTTCATATTTTATAAAAGAAAATGAAAAAGGCCGTTGTTCAAAAGTAGAAGAGAGCCTAAAGGCTTTGGGCCATCCCAAAAATAACCTACATACATTCTCCACCTTTGGGCCCCAATGTGGTGCAGCAAACATCAAGAACTAAAATCGCCAAGTGACTAATCTCATGCAAAACCCCTATAGTTAAAAGATTGCACTTTATCCACGATAATTGATTTTGACAGAAACATTTTTTTTATTTTTTATTTTTTAATTTCTTAAATATATCTTTCAACTTATTGTCATTATAATGAACGAATCTTTTCAAATAAATCAAACTACTAAAATAGTAAACCATCCGCCAAGGTCCAAGGGGAGAAGAGCCCAAATTAATATAAGAGCATGTACAATGCTAGCAATTCATAAGAGCTTAAATTTTGGGCATTATTTGAAATAGCCATTTAAACTTTGTCAACAAAAATTATAACCACAAACTTAACATCCATAAATTATACCCCATTTTTATATTTTCGGACAAAATTGCCCCCAATAATTCAAACTCGGTTTTCTCAAAAACTTTCGACCTTCCCCATTCAAAATCCATATTTCTTAGAAACTACTTTCTCTCTTCAGTCTCAACCTCAAAAATTCTCTCTATATTCTCTCTAGATTCATCGCCGTTCATCCTCGACGAAGCAATGAACACCGCCGCCGCCGCCTCCACTTACCTGGTTTGAAGCAGAGGCCGCCGTTTTTACACTGCGAAACCCTAAACCGCCGCCGAAGACTTATGTTGGCCGCGTCGACTTCAAATCGGCTCATGCAAGGCGAGGTATTGTCTTATTTGTTCGATTATGAAGTATTTTGGTGGATTTATTTTGTGGGTTTTTTGTGGTTCTTTTTTGCTTGATTTTTTTTTCTAGATCTTGAAAAATATTGGATGTTTGCTTGATTTTGTTAAATTAGTTGGTAAATTACTAATTTTTTTGTTCTATTTAGAAGAATATTGGTGGATTTTGAATAATATTGCGTGATTTTGACTGAATTTATGCTTTTCTTTGTTCTCTGCCTTTTTGGTGTATATATTTGAATTTTTGGCTGAATCTCTGCAGTAGGAAGTGATGATGTTGGAAGATTTTGTCACTCTTTGTTAGATTTCAGTTATTTTTGCCTATTTTTGGCTATGGTATTAGGAAAGTTGAGCTCTTAGGTTTCTATTTTCTCAAGCAAATTCAGTTTATCCCACTGTTGGTGTTGGCTACGTGCAGCTTGCCCTTTTCTTGAAGTCAGTATTTGCTCCCCTTTTTCTTGTTGCCATCGTTTACTAAATTATACTTCTTTTTAGCAAAATTTAGAAATTGATGATTGTCTGTATGGATTATACAGTATAATGTGTTGGTAATTATTTGGTGATATTTTCATTGGATTTGGTTTACTTATGTTCTTGATGTTTAAAACTTGATTCTTTTTTTTTTTTCATCAGAATGAATAAGTTCAATTTGGATGTGTGCGGCTAAGAAGGAAAGATTACTTGCAAAGGAAGCTGCTCAAGGATGATATGAGTGTTTTGTTGCTTTATTTGTAAATTAGTTATAATTTCAAATGAGGGATGTGGATTTTTATTGTTTTAAGCACATGAGACATAAATTTTGTTTTCGTGTGGATATGCATTTTGAAATGTTAATGCATTTCAGTGTTTAAAAACATAGGAATTCAAATGCATAGGTGTTGCTCACATGAGACATGACCCATCAAAGATTGGACCAGAATCTTGATTATGGACCATGAGCTTATGTTGCATTTGAATCTGCACCACAGCTTATGTATAGTTATTCCAAGGTAGCTACTCATATAATGTTTACAGCAACCATTGTGGTAGGACAAATATGGTTAATATTTTGGTCTTTTATTTTCTAATTAACTGGGAGGAGCAGTCAGAAATATCCTGAATTTTATACTCTCTTTGGATCAGGTTAAAAAAATTATAGTTGTGTTCCTTGACTTGATCTTTGTTTTGTGTTTGAGCATTCAGTTAGATGTTGCCCATGAGCTTTCTTAGAAAAGATTTGTTGTTGCATAACTTGCATTTTGAGTTAGCTATTGTTATTCTTCTAAGCTGCATTTGGTCAAAGCTGATAGTAGCTTTTGTTACTGCCTCTAGGTTTGTGAAGGGGACAGTAGCTGATAGTAGCTTGCCTGCTAGAAGTGTAACTAAAACTGAATAATCTTTCTTCAGATACAAGTATAAGGTGCAATAGCGGCTCTCGAACCTCTAAATGATTGATTTGTGTACTTATTCTCACTCGAGTGTGTGCTCGCTATTATTGAAGTTATTGAGTTATGAATCTGTTGCTTATTATAGTTGAGGTTAATTTCTGTAAACTGATTGGAATACTCCTTGGTAGAAATCTGTTGTTTTCTGCTGCTATTGTGGCTTGTTTAACTGCTATGATTATTGCTACTGGTTCTGCTCTAGTTCGGCAAAGTTCTTTCTTTAAATCATTACATTCCTTAATAATTGATTCAGATTGGAATTTATTTTTTCTTGTGATTGTATCTGCAGCATTTTACTTGGAAGAATTGGAAGGAGATTATCCGAATTTGTATCATCATGTTTAGATCCAAAGTAACAATACAAAAACGCCATCAAGATATTAATTGTAGTTCTTTGCAGCCACCATCTTCCACTCTTGGAAAAAGATGCTAAGCCGCTCTTGCGATGCTACATGCTGCTTACTCTTCTTTGTTGTTGATTGCTTCTGTTGTTGCTGCTACCCTTTACTGGTCACATGTTGGTTGTATGATTTTTGTTGGTTACTTTTCGTTCTTTTTACACTAATGGATGTGGCTACTCTCCTTTTGGGTTGGTGTTGACCCTTGTTTCAATCTCTCATTTTTGGGCACCTTGTTTCGGCCTTGTTTCGGTGATGACCAGAGTTTTTATTCAAACGGGGATGACCATTTTTTATTTGTAAATTAGTTATAGTTTCAAATGAGGGGTATAGATTTTTATTGTTTAAGGCACATGAGATATGAATTTTGATTTTGTATATATGGATATGTTTTGTTTTGTTGGAACGAATTTTGTTTATTCCTACATAATGAAAAAAATCACTAAATTATTCTAATTGTTCCAAGTATTTCACCTAGAACAATTAGAAGACTTGGAACAGTTGGAAAACTTGGAACAAGTGAAACATTTCAGTTCCAAATGTTCCAAGTATTTCAGCTAGAACAATTGGAAGACTTGGAACAGTTGGAAAACTTGGAACAAGTGAAACATTTCAGTTCCAAATGTTCCAAGTATTTCAGCTAGAACAATTGGAAGACTTGGAACAGTTGGAAAACTTGGAACAAGTGGAATACTTGGTAAAGTTGGAACAATTGAGTAATTTGTGCATAGAAGCACTAAATTGAGTATTTCAGTTCCAAATGTTCCAAGTATTTGAGCTAGAACAATTGGAACACTTGGAACAATTGGAAAGCATTAAGTATTTCAGTTCCAAATGTTCCAAGTATTTGAGCTAGAACAATTGGAACATTTGGAAAGCTCGGAACAATTGGAATACTTTGTAAAGTTGGAAAATTGAGTGATTTGTGCATAGAAGCACTAAATTGTTCCAAGTGTTCTAAATAATTCAATTTCAAATGTTTCACAAGTATTTTAGCTAGAACAAATAGAATACTTAGAACAATTAGAATACTTGGAACAGTTGGAACAATTGTGTATTTCAATATAAAATAAAAAACAAACTTAAATGACAATATCGTTCCACATAGTGTAAGGGAAATTACTAGGTGGAGATGATTATACAAAAATATAGAAGCATTTTAGTATATATTATTGCAGAACAACATATACAACAAGCATTATGTAGAATAACCAGTTTATCTAAAAAAGTATAAAAAAACATTCACAGAGAAAAAATCAAATCTATTTACAAATTAACCACAAGATGAAGATCCATCAATAATAGAGATAAAAAAACAAAAAAACAAAAAAATGGCAACAAATCTGGCGCCCATCATTTTTCTCAAACAATCAATAATCCATTTCCCACATAGAAGAGAGCTGCCCTCCTCATTTTGATTGAACTCAAACACGCATAGCCCCATCTACAGCTATGCATACGCATAAAAAACCAAGAATTTTGTTGTTTTTCTTCTTGGTTTAATATTGAACCCTAACAATGGGGAACGAAAAATATGTAACGGAAGTTTCTCAGAAATTCATCTGAAGCGCGATTCCTACGGACACCGCACCCACCAGAATTCGCCACCGCTGCTTGAGTTCGCCACCGCCGTATGCTTCTCCGATTGTAAAGATAGGGAGCGTACATCGATCCCTCTGCCTCCACGTCACCGAGGAGCTGGCTATGGCCATTTATGGCGGCGGCCATGGCGTGGGGTTCTTGATTGGCGTTGTAGTGTTGGTCGTGTGGAAATGAGAAGGAAGGAGAGAGAGGGAAGTCGATGGAGGCGGAGAGAGTGAGATGAGATGAAAGACAGAGAGAGAGACACATGTTAGCAAAATAAGTCAGAAGAGGGGGACAGGGAGAGATAAAAGGTTGGGTGAAAGTGGCTGTAAAGGTCAAGGGCATAAGGGCATTTTCGTCTCAAATAGTAAAAATTGGGTATAATTTATACTACTTCCGTCCTGCCGAAATGACTTGATTTTTTTCGGCACAGGATTTAAGGAGAGAGCATTTAATTCATAAAGTGTGTTTGATAATTAAAGTTTTGAATTTTTTATAAATATATTTAATAGTAAATAAGTATTTCAAGGAAAATAAAGTCGTTAATTAAATTTTTTATGCATTAATTAATTGTTTTAATTCACTATTTTTTTTTAGGAAACAAGGCCATTTCGGTGGGACGGCCCAAAAAGGAAAACAAAACCATTTCGGCGGGATGGAGGGAGTACTTTTTATCTTATGGGATGCGATTTTTGTTGGCTAAGTTAAAATGGGTATTTCATACCATTTTCACTTAATTTTTACCACATGTATAAGAACTCCGAAATTTCAAAGTTTCACTGGCTTTTAAATTTTGGGTTCCGATATTACCCCCCCAAAAAAAAATTAAGGTACGAAGTTCTTGTAGAGTAGAGAGCACCCTGAATGCTAAAATTAAAGTTCCCCAATAGAAAATAAAATAAAATAAGAAAAGTGTTTATTTCTAGTGGTAACAAAAGAAATAAATTAACCACCGATTTAAAAATATATAAAATCTAGCCACTTCACGCATAATAGGATAAAAATATTCTTAGTAAAAAAATTAATAAAAATAAAATAAAAAATAAAATAAAAACCTAATTTCCAACTTTATTTTATCTCGTGCTCCACGTCCCTCATTTCTCTCAATTATACCTCAGTCCGGCCCATCCCCTACAATCTCTGCCGCCGTGCCTAGAGTAGCCGTTGTGTTGCCCCCTCCCGACCAATGCGCCAGAATCTACCACGTTGCACGCCGTCACATCTCAATAGTTCGTGGCTCGTCAATGCTTCTACGACCATGTTCCTCACTGGAGTCCTTCGCCATCGCACAACAAGCCCTCTCTTTTTCCCCTAATCGTTACAGTTGCAAAGGGCTCGAACGAGCCCGATCGGTTGAGCACTTGCAGTCTGCTTCCAAGGGAAAGAGGCTCGAACAGGCCTGATTGGGCTTAATCGAGTCCATTCCAACCGATCAGGTTCGATCGTGTATAGTTGCATGGAAATGGCTTGATAGAGGCATGGAAATGCTCTCATCTCTCTCTCTCTCTCTCACATACGGTTTTATACCATTTTTTACGACAAGCTGCCTCATCCTTACATCATTGCCACTCCCGCTGCCGCCACCATCAACCTATTTGTCTTTTCTTCCTATCTTCATGCAGCCTCTATGTTTTTTTTCCTCACTCGTTGTTTCTTCTACAGCCGTGTTTCTCGTCGGAGTCCTTCGCTAGCTCGCTTGGTCTCGCTGACGCGGAGCACCGCCCCCGTTGGGGAGTCCGGGCTCGGTCGGCAAGAGTTCGTAGTTGAGTATTGGGAGCAAGCCCATTGATGATGTCATTATGATGTCAGCAAGCGATTTTTTTATTATTTTATTTTTAAATTGAATTTTCGCAAAAAAAAAATAAAATAAAATTCAGCTATTAGCAGTTGAAGCCCAACGGTTACCTAATGGCCGATCCTATTGAAAAATTTGTTCGTGAATGGATCGATGACAACTACCCAAGTGGCGGCTCAACTAATCTGGAGGAACAACCGACTACGCCGGGAGCAAATCCTTCTTCGCTTCCCGATTTCTAGCAATTCGCCAACTCTCCAACCGGAATCATGAGATTTTCCAGCCAAGGCTATCAACCGTTTTCTACTTCCGATAGCCAAGGTTTCGTTCGATTTTCTACACGCCCGAAAATTGAGACCCTTCTCGATTCTCAACTCAAGGGCTTGAGTCCATGAATCTCGCTTCGTAATTCGATAGTGTGTCCAGCCAACATTTGAGAAAAAGCTCCGAAAAAGGGTCGAGGTCGAGGTAAAGGCAAGGCGAAAAAGAAGCTAGATAGTCCACCAATGACGCAGAGCCTAGCGAAGCCGCCCGTGAAATATATTGAAGATGAAACCGAATGTCTCTACGTTTGAGAGGCTATATCTCACCCGAGGACCGGAGATGATCAAACAGGGCAGCGTTTTTGGGAACGAGTCGAAGTAGCTTACAATGAGAGGAAACCAAGCTGGGCGGACCCAAAGGAAGACAAACAGTTCAAGTCGCATTTCGGTCGAGTCCAAGTGAAATGCAAGGTGTTCAACGGCTACTATATTCAGGCAAAGAGAGATTAGGGTAGCGGATGCAATAACGAGGACATCTACGACAAGGCAGATCATCTGTTCTATGAAGCTACCAAGAGGAAAACACATTTCAAATACAGAAAAGCTTGGAAAAAGCTTATCAATATTTCAAAATTCATTCATATATTGAACACCGACAGCGGCTCCGAGAAGCGCCAAAAGGGTATTGACGGCTCATCCAACTCAAGTCGTTTGGCTCCTGAGGAGTCCTTCGATTTTTATGATCGAAGCCGGCCGATAGGGCAAAAGCAAGCCAACAGACAAGAGCGCAACAAGGCAAAGCACCGACAACTTCAGAGGGGCCGATTGATGTGGATGAAATGCCGGAGGAAGTCTACCAAAGGCAAAACACTGCTGCTAAAAAATTCGCAATGTACACAGAGGAGAAAACACAATTAAAACGATTGAAGAAAATAAAGAATTATTTGAAGGCCAAGGCGATCGATACGAGCAACTTTTCTCCGGAGGATTTGGAAGAACACTACACCCACCTAGCCACTTTGAAGAGCATGATTTGAAAAATATCCCGTTTGATTGTAATCCAATTAGGTTGTTTTTTTTTATGTAATCTTGCAATTTTAATTCAATAAAAAAATATTTTATCAAAATGTTTTTTATAATTCTAATTTAGAAAAAAAATTAAAATAACAAAATCAAAATACATAAAATCGAAATTGAAATTGAAATTAAAATTAAAAAATAAACATTAAAATTAGATTTTTGAATTTAAAAAAAAAAGAAAAAAAAAAAGAGATGGCCCGGAGAGAGCCCGACCACTGGGGCTCAACTTAGGAGTGGACTCTCTCCGCCGGAAAAATGGGAGAGCCCACTTTTTGGGCTCTCCATTGGGAGTGCTCTTATAGAGGGCTTGAACATTTCGGATATTTCTTGTAATTTTAAAGGAATTAAATAATGTAGGATCCATATATGATTCGAATAGATGATCGGGTTATATTTATTTTCTCAAAACCGAATTTCAATAAGTGAGAAATAATTATCCAAATTAGTCACTGCTCACTTGAATGTGGGAGTGAATAGATCAGGTAGTAAGGAATTTGTAACGGTCGAGCATGAAACAATCCGTTGGCTGTTTGTAACGTCTCTTCAAGAAGGAGACAAGAAACCCCCGACACCCGAAGACTTGATGATTGTCATTCAATAGGTTGACAGTTTCTAGTGGTAACTTTCAAGTATCGATGGCTAATTGTCAATTACGCCCTCGTAACCATCCGATAACTTGATGGCTCATCAAGACAAGCATTTATCCTCATAGGGAACACCTCATTTCACACACCTCAAAATTGAAGCATTCTCTCTTCTCTTCTCTTCTCTTTGGAAATGAAACGTCGAATTCGTGAGCACTAGCCGGAGCGTAATTTTTTTGTAGAAAGAGACATTCCTCGAATCGACTAAACGCATTAGTTTGTTCTATTTGTGTTCGTTCTATTTTGCTTTATTCTTTCGTTGTAATTTTCGATTCTGTATTTTGTTTTTCGAGTTGTAATCCAAAGCGTGCCTAGTATCCAACAAGAGATTGACAAATGTAAGTAGAATTATAAACAATCTCATTCTTAAATAAAATCAAAATGTCAAGAGAGTTTATGAATGTTACTGAGCTCGCTATATTATATACAAAATGATATTATTTGTGTCATACTCGTGTATGTGATTTCTTGGTATGTAAATCTCACATATTGATGTGGGATTGTAAATACACCATCGACCATGATTTAATACTGCTGTAAATTTATTCACTTTTTTAAAGCAAGCTCAGGGACGTACTACTCTTACATATGATATATCCATAGTTTTTGCCTCGATTATTGTTTCAAGTTAAGAGGGATGTGGATTTGAGCTGGAAAGACGTCTTCATACAGTGTGTTCGAGTAAATGAGTCATAATTAAGAATATGAGTTATAATATAGTATTGGCCTATGCTAGTTTGGTACCGGTGTTCGTGCACGGAGAGCCCCTTTGCACAACATTAATTCATTCATGTATATAAGGATTGCCAAATTGTTTCTCCATGATGACATATTTAAATGTCATAACATGACATTTATTCTTACAATCTATATTAATTACCTAAAGTAGGATAGTTTCACAAGCTAACTTTCCCGCCTAAACCTTACTTAATTAAATAGATTTCCAATTAAATTAATATAATTAATATATAAATAGGTAATAGTCGATTTATTTCCCCGAAGAATATAGTACTAGTAGTTAATAATTACTGAATGAAAGTTCCATCCAGATGGTCAAATCATATTCTGGTACATTAAATAACAAACAACCTTTTCCTTTCTCAAATAATGAAAACATTGAATGTAATAATTAGAATTAATGGCCAAAGTGACAAAGTTCGATCAGATTCCAGCATATTAGAGAGTCCATATCAGAGTCTGATTAATTAAGAAGTTATAATAATTAATATATCTCTTTAGAAAACCCAACCGTATGTAATCAATCTCTTCATTAACCCAAAATAGGGATGACAATTTTTCCCGCGAGTTTGGGTACCCGCGAGGACCCGCCCCTAATGGGGTGGGGGCGGGTTTATATATCTCCGTCCCGACACCCACCCCGCCCCATTAAATAAACTCAATATATGTATATTAAATTTTATTTAAATTTTTAATAATTTTAGTATGTAATTATTATTTTTTGATAAATATATTAAATAATTTACCATTCTTTTATTTATTTTTATTGTAATTTTTGTTTTTAATAAAAATAATTTTTTATTCTAAAAAATCATTTTTTAATTAAAAAATAAATTTAATGGCTCCGTCGGGTACCCGACCCCGCCCCGCCCTGTTTACATCCCAAAAAAATATATATATATGTTGGATCATATGGTCAATTAAATCACGTCTAAAGTAACCCCTGATTTCTTCTTCTCTTTGATTTTTTTGCAACAATTTTTTTTCCTCCAATGATCTTCATCCTTCCGGAAACACAACACTTACAGTAAAAGCTAGATTAATAAGATATTATTGTATGCCTATAAAAAAACAATGTCAAAGAGCTACAATCTTTTGAAAGGGTATGTCATGAAGTCCTTTTATATATACTAAAAACAAAATAGTCATTTTTTTAAGTTTCCTGCCTAAATCCTATTCATTTTTACATTATGTGCATTGTTCTTTTTTCTTCTACCAATCTTTTCTGTTTCT
Source organism: Mentha longifolia (assembly GCA_001642375.2). Lineage (NCBI taxonomy): Eukaryota > Viridiplantae > Streptophyta > Magnoliopsida > Lamiales > Lamiaceae > Mentha > Mentha longifolia. Next base: position 27,390,091 of record CM038114.1, read on the forward strand.
CAACTTCTAATGTGGTCACTCAAAGTAAAACCAGTTTCCATTATTAGTGCCAATCCCTTCATTCCCCGATAGGTTGCAAATTTATGCTCGGTATATAAATTTGCCATCTTGGTCGGCATTCAGGATTTAGAATTACTGTTTCTTCTTTTGTTGTTGCATTGCAGGAAATCATATGTAGCTCCATACCTCTTTTTGAAGAAAACAATCATGATCATGCACAAGAAAATAGTAATGGTAAGTGTCAATCTAATCCAACGTTAATTTATTTTTCACTCATCTATTTCAACAGTTTTATATATAAATCATCTGTTTACACATTACACAATAATATATTACATGGAAAAAAACAAAGCAAATGCAGAAAAACGTAGTTATTAAAAATCAAAGTAAAAAGGGTATATACTATATAGTAGGACTTTTCCATTTTCTTTTTCTGAGATTAGTCTTACTTTTATAATCATTCATGTTGCCATTTTGATTTTCCCCCTTTAAAAGAACTACAATAGATGCGAAATGTTACATTATTTTACGGACAGGATAATTATAAGATTCGTTGGGCCATCTGATTTTTGTCATTCTCCACTCCTATTTATTTATTTTTATTTTTATTATTGGGCAAACCAACAAATTAACATCCTTAAACAATTATAAAAAAAATAGCTACCTTCAGAAGAGAAGATATAACAGTGGCTCTGTTACATACTACTCTTATAAGTGTCTGTTTTTAAATTAAAATATTAATAATAATAATCAAATAAAGTAATAAACCACACCATAATATCCTCAACAGTCTGCCATCTCTCCTTTAGTAGATATAGCATCTTATTATTTAAATATTTTTTACTCAAAATTCCATAAAAATTAAATCCGTGAATCGCATGGCTGCAACACTAGTTAATTTAAAGTGCAACAAATGGTTATTTATCATTACACATGACCCATCTTTACATTAGTGAAAAGTGTGACAACATAATATTTAAAATTATATTCTACCTATTACGGAGTATTACATTGGCACCATCCCATAATTACTAAGACCTTTCGTTTTGGCACGCCATTTTCATGCTTCTCGATGATAGGTTTTAAAATGAATTTTTAAATATTAATATTTTTACGGGATACTACAGACACTGTAGTATCCCGTAAAAGAAAAAATACTTAAAAAATTCATTTCCATCATCAAGAAGCATAAAAATGGCGTGCCGAAACAAAAGGTCTCAGTAATTATAGGACGAAGGGAGTATAAGTCATTATTAGAAATGTCAGGCCGGATAGAAGAAATGTAATAATAAATAAACTATTGTGACAATTTTACATGTCTTATTAGAAAATTTTTCTACTAGAGCTTCTATCCCTTGGAGATTAGCACTTCCTCATTCGACATGCCCCAAGTTAAATCAAACATATATTTAATATTTCCTCTCAGCTACCAACGAAGATAAATCATCAAGCACACCTAAAATTGGAAAGTATTTCCTCTGTCTCAGAGATATTGACCCATTTTATTATTTTTTATTTCACATATCAATATAAAAGGGGTCAATATCTCTGAGCCGGAGGAAGTAACTTATTTCACATGAAAATCGAGTATAATCATTTGTTATATTGATATCCAATATTCTAGTCCAATCTTAATTTGCGTTGCATTCCTAAGTCTTATTAGCAAATCTTATGACTAGAGATATAGTTACTTCATAACGAACACGATAAACAATTGTTCGTATGTTTTCTTTTGTTTTTGTATTTTATTTGGATTAAATTTATAACTAAAAAATAACAGTAAGATTTGAAAGTGAACTTTAACAAAATGACTATCTCTTGAAAATCAAACTAAAACAATAAAAGGAAATTGGAAAAAAAATGCATGCATCATAGCCTATATGTGGTAATGTCAATTAGATGGCCAAAAAACTTAACATATTTGCTAGCACTTGAGATACGAATACAAGACCTCGACGTTATCCTAAGATTCTAATACTGTAAAAAATTCATCTCGCCAAAAACTTTGAACTCGTAAAGAAGCGTGAAATCTATTTATCTCTCAAATAAAAGAAACAAGATTGCATCCGTAGTCCCCATTTTGATGTGTCAATCATGTCCCAACTTTTAATTTTTACTAGTTTGATATTATTTTTTATTTAAAAAAAATCTTTAATATAGTAAATCATAATAAATATTTATAAATAAAAATTTGAATTTTTAATAATTATGTAACCTTATTTTGAATTTATCAACCTTAATATAACTAATAAAGGTGAAATTAAATGCTAAAAAATAATTATAAACTTTAATTAGATTGGTGAAAGCCTAGAAAATATACAAGCTTAAACTAAATTATCACAAATTAAAATTATTAAAAAAAACATAAAATTAATAATAAAAAAAATGCGTGGAAAAATCCTCAAATCCATATGAAAAAGACAGCAAAATCCCGAAAAGATTATGTCAAAATTTACGAAATATACGGAGTTGTCATCCTCAAAATATCTTCTTCCACCATATAAACATTTCCATATTTGGGAAATAGAAGAAAAGAACTAACCATGGAATCACTACTGTGCCCATGGTTTGTAGCCTTAGCTCTTATCGCTGCACTAATCTCTACTTTCCACTTATTTTCCATAGCAACGCATCGAAAGAGACGCAATGAGACGAAAAAACTGCCACCGCACGCCGGCGGTGGCTGGCCGTTGATAGGACACCTGCCCATGATGACCGGACCCGACCCGCTTCATATAACCCTATCCACCATGGCCGACGAATACGGCCCGATATTCACCGTCAAGCTCGGATCCCGCCGCGGCCTGATCGTCAGCAGCCATGAGACGGCGAGGGAGTGCCTGAAGGCGAACGACGTCGCCTTCTCGAACCGGCAAAGAACCGCCGCGATGAGGCTCATGGGATACGACTTCGCCATGTTCGGCTTCAGCAACTACGGCGACTACTGGCGGGAGATGCGGAAGATCTCGGTGGTGAGGCTTCTCTCCGCCAGGAAAGTGGCGGCGCTCGGCGAATCCCGGCGGCTCCTAGTGAAGGCAATGATGAGGACGGTGATGAAGGAGGAGCGGACCGTGGACATGAAGAGGGTTTTCGGGGACCTGACGCTGAGCCTGATGGTTCGGGCGGTGGCGGGGGACGTGGAGGCGGAGATGGATGGAGAGGGGAGGGAGAAGTGGAGGCGGAGCGCGAGGGATTTCTTTAAGATGATGACTGATAGGATATGGCCTAGCCACTAGGCCCAAGCATCGAGCCCAATGTAATTGGGCTCCGACTGTCAAGCTCGGCCTATGCAGCTCGGCCCACCGAAGAGCCTTACTTGGCTCGGCCCAAACAGCCTACCTAGGCCGAATCCACGACGGCCCACCTCAAAGGAATCTCTACACCAAGGCAACTCCTACATCGACTACAATTCAAGCTCCACAAGAGATATGGAAGTTCGGTGTTTATCCAGTAAAGGAGGAGATCAAGCCAAAGAGTCCTAATAGGAAAAGACTTATAATCCTTGTCGAATTCCATGTGTAGATACTTATAAATAGGGGTTTAGAATAGATTGGAAGGGGGAACAATCTTGTAATCACTAATCATACAAGCAATAAAGATCTATACTCTTTCTGCCCGTGGACGTAGATCTATTCCAATAGATCGAACCACGTAAACCCCTTTGTGTTCTGTTTACTTTCGTGTTCGTTAAATCCCAGTTCTTCTGCATTAACCGTCTTGCAAAAATAAGATCGATCACTGGCGCCGTCTGTGGGAAAGGAATTTGTGAATCTTGATCAAATTTTTGCAAGTTTGCTATAATCACGATGGCCGGGAAATCAACACGATCTACTGCTGCCGCTAATAAGTCTGCCGCTGCCGCCGCCGCCGCTGCTAAGGAGACGGATGCTCAGCAAACTGCTCATGAATCAACCGAAGCCTCTAGCCATCCACCCAGCTCTAATCAAAGACGCCCCGGGAAGGCTGCGCTGACTCCGGAAGGGCATATCGGAAATATTCCGGTGGATCAGTTCGGCAGACCGCTCCACCCCAGCCAAGAAGGTCACAGCAGTGGTCGTGACGGAGAGGAGGCCCCAAAGCTCCAGCCGCATGAACTTGAGGATGCAGTAAAGAGTTTCCTTGCATATAAAGGCACAGAATTCTTGCAATTCGTCAACCAACAAAGAGCTGGACATCATGGAGAACGTGGAGCTACACCCCGTTCCCATCAGCGACACGATTCTCAAAGCATCCAGATTGTGGGCGCACGAGAAGCGGCACCTTGTCAAAGAAGGTTTGATGATAAACGCCGAAGAGACCCCAGACATACACCTCGCCGTACCATCACCCCACCTCGTCATCATACTGTTTCACCTCGGCTTGACGACGATCACCGAGGAGGGAGATTTACTGTTTACAGTAAGATCTCTACTCCCTTCACCAACTACATACTTTACACTCCTCTCCCAGAGAAGTATCGAGTACTCCCTATCAAGCCTTACAACGGCTTATGCGATCCGAGCAATTTCCTGTCCCAATACCAATATAATATGATGAATCAAGGTCTCAGTGAGGATACCTACATGTGTAAGGTATTTCCTGAACTGCTTGTCGACAACGCTCGTAGTTGGTTCGATAGCCTGCCTCCATGCAGTATCGGATCGTACGCAGACCTGCTCGAAGCTTTCGAACGCAGGTTTTTCCAGAAAGCCGAGGCAAAAACTACCCCGGCCCAGCTTCTTTCCATTAGGCAGAGACGAGGAGAATCAATAAGCGACTTTATGACTAGGTTTAACGAAGAAAGCCTGAAAGTCGATCGCTTGACTGACGAAGTCCTTATATCAGCCTTCCAGAATGCCATCCAATCTGGTGCTCTCTACAAGGAGATCATAAGGGAAGAGCCACAGACATCGAAGCAGCTGTGGAGCATCGCGGATCGTTTCGCACGAGCAGATGAGGCGGATAGGAAAAAGCGCGAGGCTGATAAGCCCGAACCATCTGATCGGAGGAAAGATGAGCGCAATGACCGAAGTCAAAGTCGCCGAAGTGCCTTAGATAGACTGCAACGAGGCCCAATTAAATCCTGACTTGGACCTCTGCAAACTCTGGAGAAGACCCAATTTACACCACTGACCAAGCCGAGGACGGAAATTTACGAGCTACATACCAACATGTTCGAAAAGCCTCAGCCAATGTCAAAATCAAAGGCAAACCGCCGATCCAGGGGTAAGTACTGCCGATTCCATGAAGACTATGGCCATGATACAGAAGAGTGCTGGAACTTAGCCGAAGATATTGAGAACTTGGTGCGCGATGGTATGCTTAAAAGGTACCAAAATCGCAACCAGAATGAAGGCCGACCCCAGAACAACAAAAGAACTAGACAAAATAGGGGGGGGGGGAATAACTGCGGCCCCCAGGCCGACAAAAAGCCGAAGCGAGAGGATGGCGAAGGCGAGGACCAGCCTCAGTATGATGGGGTCGTACAAGCTATTACTGGACTCCCACAGGGAGCTACGAAGTCATCGTTAAAAGCCGAGGCTCGAAGTCCGCAACAAGGCGAACCTTCCCAAAAAAGGTTCAAGAAGGACGAAGTGGTTACTTTTTCGGACCAAGATCCAGTGCCACCTATCATGCCCCATCAGGATGCGATAGTGATCGAAGCCGGGGTGGCCAATAAGCTCGTACGACGAATTTTCGTCGATACCGGAGCCTCGGTCAGCATCCTCTTCAAGAGTTGCTTCGATCAGCTCGGAGTGGAGAGGACGCAGCTCGCACCAGCACCAGTCCCGCTAAAGAGCTTCGTCCAACAGGAGACGCAAACGGAGGGGGTCGTACAACTACCCGTCACAGTGGGGATTCACCCTTTATCAACCACTAAGGTCATCAATTTCTTCGTTGTTAAAGCGGATTCTCCATATAATGTTATACTCGGAAGGGATTGGCTGGTGGGGGTCAAGGCGATCTGTTCGCCATACCACTTAACGATCAAAATCCCGTCAAAAAACGGGGTTATCATAGTTCGAGGTGACCAAAAAAGGGCAAACGAGTGCATGCAGATTGCACTTCGAGGTGCCGGGGCACCCCAACACCCTCAAGCATAGCAATTACAGTTACCCGAAGAGTTGAGGCAGGAGCAAGAATCCGCATCAGATGAGCCGGTGAAAAACATAGTACTCTACGAAGGCGACCTATCTAAGGTCGTCAAAGTAGGCTTCGCAGGAGGTGCCGAACTCCACTGGCAGATCGTCCAACTTCTTCGGGATACAGAGATGTTTTTGCCTGGACTCCCCTCGACATGACCGGAGTAGCGCCCAGCATCATCACTCATCGGCTGAATATCAACTCCGAAGTGAAGCCGGTAAAATAGAAGCAACGAGTCTTCGCGGCAGAACGAAGGCAAGTCATTCATGACGAAGTGCAACAGCTTCAAAAAGCCGACATTTTGTTCGAGGTCAAATATCCGACGTGGATAGCTAACCCGGTCATGGTCAAAAAACAACAAGGAGGTTGGCGGATGTGCATTGACTATACCGACCTCAACAAATATTGTCCAAAGGACTGCTATCCCTTGCCCAACATAGACAAAAAAGTAGAAGCCCTAGTCGGTCACAAGGTCTTCAGTTTTCTAGATCTATATAAGGGGTATCACCAAGTACTAATGAGTGAAGAGGATGCACCGAAGACAGCGTTCATCACGGACTTCGGCGTGTTTGCCTATAAGAAGATGCCATTCGGGCTAAAAAACACGGGAGCAACCTATCAAAGGATGGTCGACAAGATATTCGAACAACATATTGGAAAGAGTGTTGAAGTCTATGTCGATGACATCGTCGTCAAAAGCAGAGAACCAGCGACCTGTGTTAACGAGCTGAAGGTTGTCTTTGATCTACTTCGGAAAGTGAATCTGAAGCTAAACCCTGCGAAATGTACTTTTATGGTACGATCAGGGAAATTCCTGGGGTGCTGGATTTCGCAAGAAGGTTTAAAGGCAGACCCCTCTAAAGTTCGAGCCGTCCAAGAGATGAAGGTCCCGAAAACCATTCATGATGTGCATCAACTGACTGGCTGTTTGGCAGCGTTAAGTCATTTTTTATCTAAGGCCGCCGAAAAGCAGCTCCCTTTCTTCAAAATTCTCAAGAAGGCACCCGACTTCGAATGGAAGGACGAGCACAAAGCGGCGTTTGAAGAGCTGAAGAAATACCTGGCCAGACTCCCAACTTTGTCTGTTCCGAAAGATGGAGAGGTCCTCTCCCTATACCTCGCAGCCTCGGATGAAGCTATAAGTGCTGTACTAGTTCGGGAGGAAGGACGACGGCAGCTTCCTGTTTATTTCATTAGCCGAGCCTTGAAAGGACCGGAGACGAGGTACCAACCATTGGAAAAAGTCGCCCTTGCACTAGTAAATGCCGCTAGAAGGTTGAGACCGTATTTCCACGCACACACCATACGAGTTCTAACCGACCTGCCACTTCGCCAAGTCCTGACAAAACCTGAAGCATCGGGTAGAATTGCAAAGTGGGCTGTCGAACTCGGTGAGCACGACATAAATTTCTGTCCTCGGCAGGCGATAAAGGGACAAGCCCTAGCGGATTTCCTGGTAGAGGCTAAGTTCTCCGAAGCACCAAAGCAGGACGAACTCCCGCGAAACAAAGTCGAAGCCGAGCATCCTAAGGAGCCCCCACATGACTGCTGGAAAGTTTACGTAGATGGCGCTTCAGGTCGTACAGGCAGTGGAACGGGAGTCATGCTAATTAGCCCGGATGGAAAGGAGATAACATATGCACTTCGGTTCGACTTCCCTACCATAAATAATGAGGTGGAGTACGAAGCCCTAATTGCAGGACTTCGCCTCGCTCAAAGTCTTCAAGTACGAGCTGTACAAGTCTACTGTGACTCCCAAGTCATAGTTAGCCATATGCTCGGCACATACGAGGCAAAGGGCGACAGAATGAGGAAGTATCTCCAAAAAGCTAAGAGTCTGCAAGAAAGCTTCACCTACTTCGAGTTGGTACGAATCCCAAGAGGAGCAAATACCCGAGCTGATGCTTTGAGCAAGTTGGCGTCCTCGTCAACAGGCTCTCCAGTGGAAGAAGTCAAACACCGAAGTATAGAAGAAGCCGAGGTCGGCCTCGTAATTGATGATGAAGCCCCAAATTGGATGACTCCTCTTCAGAATTATTTGGAGAAGGGCGAACTGCCCAGTGACAAGCTTGAGGCAAGAAAGATCTTAAGCAAGTCACCAAAGTACGTTCTACAAGAAGGAGTTCTGTACAGAAAGTCATACATTCAACCTCTCCTAAGATGTGTCGGGACGAACCAAGCAAACTATGCGTTAAGCGAAGTTCACGAAGGGTCATGTGGAAGCCACATTGGAGCTCGAGCACTGTCAAAGAAGGTCATGCGCTGGGGCTATTACTGGCCTACAATGTTTCAAGACGCAGTCGAACTAGTTAAAAAATGCCCAAAATGTCAAATCCATGGGACGGTACCGAGACTACCTCAGACCGACCTAATAAGCATGCAAAGCCCGTGGCCGTTTGTGCAGTGGGGAATTGACATCGTCGGACCATTCGATAAAGCTCCCGGACAACTCCAGTTCCTCATCGTAGCCATCGACTACTTCACTAAGTGGGTCGAAGCTGAGCCCTTGGCAAAGATCACAAGCAAGAACGCCCTCAACTTCGTATGGAAGAATGTGGTTTGCCGCTTCGGTGTACCTCGCATCCTGGTTTCGGATAATGGAACATAATTCACCAATCGGACATTCAGAGAATGGTGTGAAGGGCTTCACATTCACCAAAAGTTCACTTCGGTAGCTCATCCTCAACGAACGGCCAAACCGAAGTGACGAACAGAACGATTGTCAAGGGACTCAAAACCCGCCTCGACAAAGCCAAAGGAGATTGGGCCGCAAATTTACCCCAAGTCCTATGGTCGTACCGAACAACTCCCCGGACCTCGAACGGTGAAACACCTTATAGTTTGGTGTACGGAACCGAAGCAGTGATCCTGGTAGAGATAGGCCTGCCGAGCCCACACACTATCAACTTCACAGCCGAAGCCAACGAGGAAGACCTCCGAACCGAACTGGATCTGTTGGAAGAAAAACGAGAGCTCGCCTACATAAGATAAGCTAAGTACAAGCAACAAGTAGCTCGGTACTACAACCAAAGGGTGAAGTACCAACAGTTCCAAGTAGGCGACCTCGTACTTCGGAATAACAAGGTCAGTAAAGCAGAAAGGCTCGGCAAGCTTGAAGCCACATGGGAAGGACCATACCGAGTTGAAGAAGTCCTCGGCAAAGGGTCGTACAAGCTTGCCCATCTATCCGGGCTTACCCCGTACATGGCACATCAATCATTTAAAAAAATACTTTGTATAAGTGGAGGAGAATAATGTCTAGGATCAGTTCATTTAAAGTCGTAGGTGTCAAGAGTCAGTTCGTCTTGTCAGCTGTTTTTCTTTTTTAGGTTTTTTCTTCAATAAAGTTTTATTTTTCCTTCATTATGCGTTTAAATACTTGCATATCATATTTTGCATCTCTCTATTCCACTTATGCTTAGTATTTTGAAACCCTGACGAGGGTAATTTAATAAACTCCACATTGGGAGTAAATGCTAAACGCGCGCGTAACGACCTAACCTTGTTAAAAATAGAAGTTCAAACTGCCTGGGCTTAAAACGAAGGAATCACCTTTGTCAAAAGCTAGGAAGAAGTACTTTTGTTTGAAACAAGGAGGCGCCACCTCGGTTAAAAACAAAGATACGGCCTTTGTTTAAAACAGAGAAGAGCCTAAACCTCGTCGGACGACGAGGTCGTGCTAAACAAAGCCTAAACCTCGTCGAATGACGAGGTAGTGCTAAACAAAGCCTAAACCTCGTCGGACGACGAGGTCGTGCTATTCAAAGCCTAAACCTCGTCGGACGAGGTCGTGCTGACCAAAGCCTAAACCTCGTCGGATGACGAGGTCGTGCTATTCAAAGCCTAAACCTCGTCGGACGACGAGGTCGTGCTGACCAAAGCCTAAACCTCGTCGGATGACGAGGTCGTGCTATTCAAAGCCTAAACCTCATCGGACGACGAGGTCGTGCTGAACAAAGCCTAAACCTCGTCGGATGATGAGGTCATGCTAATTCAAGCCTAATAAACCTCGTCTTTGGACGAGGTAATGCTCATCATGGCCTACCTTTGTATAATACAAGGAAATACATCTATGTTAAAATAAGGTAAAAGGCTAATATGAGTGCATTCCGTTTTTATTTCAAAAATGGAAGAGTACAATACATGGTGATTAAGACGAGCTAGAAGGCTTGGGTTTGCTAAAACTAAGCCATCTTGTAGGAAAATCACCGTCGGAATTGAAATTTAAAACATCATCTATATTAAAGCGGCCTCGACCACATTCACCACTACCTCATCCTCGACTCCGACCAGTACTCGGTTGAAGGCCCCGACCTCGACCTCGACCTCGTCGAGCCAATCTTTGCCGTTCCTGTTCATATATCTCTTTAGAATGCGGCGCATATCTCATGTCTGATCGATCCGCGGAAGTCGACGATCTCGAAGGATCAGTGGTAGTGGATGAACTCGATGGATGAGAGTCCTTTCCCAGTCGAGCAGCCAACCTCGGACGCCGAGCTAGGATCACATCATACATACTAGCTATTCGCTTCAGCTCAACCATCTGATCTTTGAGTTGCCAGGAGTCCGACCCGTATCTTTCATGGCAATCCTTACACCGGGCTGCGATTTCTGTTACCTTTGCATCAACTTCAGCAATGGTTTTCCCGCCGTTTCGGCGGACAATGGCCTCGTATTCGGCATGCTCCTCGGCGATCCTTATAGATTTGTCCTTCATGGCATCATACTTATCTCCAAGCTCTAAGAGCCGAGCTTGAAGCTCGTCATTTTTGATTTGAGCGGCTCTAAGTCTCACGTCGGCCTCGTCCTGGATATACTTAGCTTGGTCTCTCAAACGAAGGGCTTCGACATCCTTAGCTTCAAGAGCCCGTAATAAGTTGTTGATTTGAGCTATGTACGGGGATGCATCAAAAATAGTGGGGGAAGACTACAACGCAAAGAATAAAAGTTTCAATTAAATGTTGAAATTTTATTAAGCCACAAAGGCAAAAGTCAAGCGACATATTACCGATGCCGCAGTACAAAAGCCTTACAAAAAAAAAAAAAAAAAAAAAAAAAAGAGAATGTACAGAGGTGATCAACTGACCACTTCGGCATTCTCCTCATTCTGACTAGGGGATTTGCCGCCGTCAGCATCGCCTTCCTCCTCGGCCTCCTCTCTGCCTCGGCCAGCAGCCTCAACTCCGGGCTCGGCAGTACGGTTGAGGTCGGCAATCAGCCCTTCCAACTCCTCATCCCTATCAACTGGCCATCCCGCCACCACCTCGGCAGTCAACACAGTAGACGACGAGGCTAAGCTGTCCAGCACGGGAATGCTTTTGAGGCCTTCCAACAGCGCCTCAACATACGCACGGTTGACAGCCGCATCTGACATCTCCTGATATCCGTACTTGGCCTTGTCCAAGTTCGGAATATCAGAAGCGATGTTGTCGATCACGTCGCTAACTGCACGAATGTTTAAGATGGTGGCGACCTGCCCGGCCAGCTCCGAGAATCTTTCAGAGCGGAAGAGCCTCTCCGTATAAGACCGAAGCAGTGACCCCTGCATGGCTACCGCCTCGGCCTCCTGTCGCCTTGCCGCCTCTGCCTCGGCCTTCCACATGGCCGCCTCTCTCTTCATGGACTCAGCAGCGTCCTTTGCCGATTCCACTGCAGCCCGTTCTGCCGACACCCTTACTTCGGCCAATGCCAGTCGGTTGATGAGGCTGCCCTTCTCATTCTCTAGATCCAGCTGAGCTCGGACCACTTTGTTGAAGCGGTCGACCCCAGCGGTCAGGAAATTGCTCAACTCCGAGGTAAGGTCGCTCAGCCTCGCCACCATGTCCTCGGCACCCTATATAAACATACATTAGCGTTGAAAAATATATAATAATGAAATGCCGAAGTACATCTGTAAGTGTGATACTACCTCGGGAAATGGCCGAGGCTGATTCACCAGTTCTCCAAAACCCTGGCGTCCAACACCGCCAGATAACCGGACTGCAGTAACTGTACAATCCTCATCTCCAGCAGGCACAACAACAACCGACTTCTGCTGTTTTGTTTTTCGAACGAGAGGTCGCTCCGGAGGGGACCCCATTGGTGAGGCACCTAGTCCGCTCTCTGTTCGTTCCGAAGAAACCTCGGATGTTGACTTTTCAGTAGCGGTCGGCCTTGCCCTCTTCTTACCAAGAAGTTTCACTGTAGAAAAACAGTTAGAGCTTCAGCACAATGAAAAAGAACATATACAAAACAAAGAAACGGACCAAGTGGAGCCTCACCCTTCACCGGCTCAACCATGGAGTCTGGATCATAAGGGCTCAGCCCCGCCATAGCAAGATCGGCCTCAGTGAATTCTTCATCAACTAGGCTAGTCAACACTTCATGAAGCACACCGAACTTTTCTTCGGTGCCTTGGTTCCTCAATTTACCCACATTCCAGATGAAATGTGGGACCTCACCGAACCGACAGAAGAAGAACTTCGACTGCCAGTTCGGGATTTTTGACTTCGTCTTCACTCGAAAGCCAAGACGGGGTGACAGATAATACCACCCATTGTAGGAATTAAATTGGAAATATTTCAGGATCAGCTCTACTGACAGGCTGACCCCGTGATGACTACTAAGTACGCCTAAAGTAGTAAGCTGCCTAAACGAGTTCGGCGTTATTTGCGCTAGAGGAATGCCGAACTTCCGAAGAAGATCGGCAAAAACAGCGGGGAGGGGGAGACGAAGACCATGGCATAAGCAATCTTCATAGATAGTTACGAAGCCAACCGGAGGGTTGGACGCCCTATCCTCCGGCCGAGGTGCTAACATCTCTATCCAATCAGGAAATAAATAATTTTTTACAATTTTCAAAATTGCAGAGGAATCTAGGGTTGAAGAAAATTTTGACACTGTTCCGACCGAATCACGGGGAGGAGCAAAAACTACCCTACAATTCGACGGAATGTCCGACTCTACAGTATATACATCTACCTCTATATTTTCCGGCGAATGAGATACCGGCGGCGACATAGACCTGTCGCCCGAATTCTGACTACCACTACCGCTAGACTCGCGTATAATAGAAGAGGAAGCCATGGACTTACTTTTTCAGCAATGAAACACTGTGATGACAACGAATGGGTCACTGGATTCTGGTGTAACACTGACGGCAACACTGCGAGCGTGAAGGAAGAAGATGAATTGCCGAAAATTTTAGGGTTCCAAATTTCAAAAATGTTGATTGTGGCGTCTGAAAGAAGTTTTAGTAACTTTCTGCCTACTTTATCGGGACCCCAAACGGTGCATTAAATGTAACTGACACATCACGTGTTCGACCTCATCCCAATGAGACGGTTCACATTCCGACTTCGTCGAAATCCAATTTCCGAAAGGGCAATGTGAAGTCCAATTCCACCTCGTCTTAATGAGGTGGCAGCATCCCGACTTCGTCGAAACCTAATTTCCGAAGGGGCCATGTGAATTCCAACACCACCTCGTCTTAACGAGGTGGCCAGCATTCTGACTTCGTCGATGTAACTTCTATATCTTTCTACCCCAGCTCACACCCTCACTTCCATATCTTTTTTGGGGGGGGGGGGATGTGATAGGATATGGCCTAGCCACTAGGCCCAAGCATCGAGCCCAATGTAATTGGGCTCCGACTGTCAAGCTCGGCCTATGCAGCTCGGCCCACCGAAGAGCCTTACTTGGCTCGGCCCAAACAGCCTACCTAGGCCGAATCCACGACGGCCCACCTCAAAGGAATCTCTACACCAAGGCAACTCCTACATCAACTACAATTCAAGCTCCACAAGAGATATAGAAGTTCGGTGTTTATCCAGTAAAGGAGGAGATCAAGCCAAAGAGTCCTAATAGGAAAAGACTTATAATCCTAGTCGAATTCCATGTGTAGATACTTATAAATAGGGGTTTAGAATAGATTGGAAGGGGGAACAATCTTGTCATCACTACTCATACAAGCAATAAAGATCTATACTCTTTATGCCCGTGGACGTAGATCTATTCCAATAGATCGAACCACGTAAACCCCTTTGTGTTCCGTTTACTTTCGTGTTCGTTAAATCCCAGTTCTTGTGCATTAACCGTCTTGCGAAAATAAGATCGATCAATGACAATGTTCACGGTGTCGGACGTGATACCGTGGGTGGGGTGGATGGATAGGTATGGGAGGTTGCAGAGTGCGTTCCAGAAGACGGGGAGGGATTTCGACGGGATTTTGCAGGGGTGGCTGGAGGAGCACAAGGGGAGGAGGGGTGGAGATGAAGATGAAGACGATGATTTCATGAGAGAGATGATGGGTGTTGCCGACGCGGTGGCGGAGGAGTTCCCTCGTTATCATGCTGATACCATTACCAAAGCAACGTGTCTCGTAAGTTTTACTGCTCACTCCTTTCTTTTTAAAGCTCTCTCTTTTATACTTTCTCCCTCCCACATTTATGCCCTGGTTTATCAGTTATGAGTTTTAAAAAGAAATTAGTGTTATTTCCGTGCGATGCACGAGTCATACAACAATTAAAATCATAAGAAAAATTAGAATAATAAAATGAAATATATTATATTGAATGATAAAAAAATGCTTTGAAGTTCAATCTTAACACTCTATAAAAGAACAAATGTTTGGAATTTTAGAATTATAAGTTTTTCTAATCTTTTCTCATACTCTAAAAGAGTAAAACCTCAGTTATACACCTACAAACCATTAATAATAAGTATCATGTTTATGTTTAAAAAATAATTTCTATTTTTTCAATTCAGTGGATGCAATCCAAATCTGACTGTTGTACACTAATATAAAATAAAATAAATATATTTAAGAACCATTTTCTTTAAAAAATATGTATGAATCTCGAACAAAATTTGTTTTGGTATATGTATATCTCTTGCAAACATAATATAACACTATTAAAGCTGCCTAAAATACAATTATGATGATAGAACAAAATTAAAGAAAACAAATACGTAACACGTATTTTCAGAAGAATAAATTGAATTTTGGACAAGTAAAATGAGATAGTTATGATTCAAAAAATCAAAGAAAAGTAACAACACATTGAGAGATAATTTTATATTATGCAAAATAGTATAGAAATTTTGGTGAGAATAATTCATGATGCTTGCATTTAGAGGGAAAATCATCCATCTCATGCCTAATTTGAATTCTAATTTAAATAAGATATTGGGCTCCAATTTAGATACCAAAATTAGTATCTATTTTATTCATTGTGTATTAGCTTTAGGGATATTAGATTACTTTGACCTATATTTTAATGAATTATACATAGGTAGTTAGTCAATACTTATATAATATCTTTTGGATATAGATACTTAGCTTTTGGAGGGAAAATGACAATGTTGTAATATTTTACAACAATTGAGCTTTTAGATATTGTAATAGATATAATTGAATTGCGTAAGTGAAAATTGAGTTTGACATATTGTGATATAAATTATGGTCTATTAATCCAATTAAAGTTTATAATTATTGTACTAGTATTTAACATCAATTTTCTTAGTTGAATTATTGTTAATTGGTAATTCCGAAATCAGGGTAAATATATTTTTTATATTTTTAATTATATTAATTATAAACAATTACATTATAATATTTTTATTTTTATAAAAATTATCATAAAAATTATTGGTTTGGTTTTGATAAAAAATCGAACCGAACCGAATTAAGTAAAATTTTAAAATTACATCTGAACCAAACCAAATGTATTTTAGAAACCAAGCCGAATAAACCAAATTAATCATTCAATTATTTTGGTTTATTCGGTTATCCGAATTTTCTTGTACGTTAAATCAAAAGTCTGATATTATATGAAATCATAATCTCAAACTGTAGAACGCATAACAATAGTAAAGTTATGAAATATATGTACGGCAAATTGTTAGTACAATCAGCAAGTCCCACATATGAAATATAAGGTAGATATACCTTGTACATAAAGGGG
>CM038114.1:27406257-27442264 GCA_001642375.2 Mentha longifolia
CTCCCTCATCAGCAGAACAGAACACGAACCCTCCCCTCTCTTTCTCCCTCTCTCGGAAATCCTCTCTACTCTCTCTACGAATGTACAATCGTCGATGGCGAGGCAGCCCCAATTTCGCAGCATCGATTCCGGCACCGATTTCGCAGCATCGCCGCCAACTCCGTCGTCAACGCCGTCGCAGCCGCAGCAGCAACAGGGGTATGGACTGCCGCCGTTCCGCAGCCGACGCCATCTTCATCGTCATCTCGTCGCAGCAGCCAACACCGTCGAGCAGCAGCAGTAGCAGTATCAGCAGCAGCATCAACAGCAGCAGCAGCAGCAGGGGGCTGCCCCTCCTCTGTTCTAGTATCTCTCTCTCTCGATTGATGAGGTGGTAAAAATGAGGGGATAATCTTTTGATGGTGAAAATTGGTGTAAGAGGATGAAAAAGTGAATTGCAAACGTGGATGTCTTTCATCCATTACTGATGGGCTTTGAAAAATTGGGCTTGAAATGGGCTAAATAAATTGTTGATGAGCAACCCATTAATGACCATTAATAAAATTTTCTTCAACTAAAAACGGGCTTAATAATAATACTTGAGCTCGATTTTCAAACGGGATTTGAATCGCGCGGGAGAGAATTTATCGACAATTATCGATATGTGCACTTGTACACATAGAATAATCCACCAGTAATTATAAGTCCAAAAGACTTAAACGAAAAAAACTATTTCGTATCATAACTACTTCACCAATAATTATTATTGATCTCAAATACTCGAGAAATTTTATTTCCTCCTTCGAGATTCCAATTTTTCCAAATACGGATTTTTACGGCTATTACAATACTACCCCCTTAAAAAGAATTTCGTCCCCAAAATTCGTACCCTCTAATGTACACACTAGGGTAGGTCACTCATACCCGTCCTTAAACTTTCTTTGTAGTTCTTCGTAGCACCGTTGTTCGTCCATCACCATTCATCTAGCAGTTGCGTTTGGGCCTGAGTCATGCTTGGCACATTTTTCTTGTTAATCAGGGATACATTCTTGCTTTTCTTGTTGTCGTCGATAATCTAAGCTTTTCAGCTTCGTGCTAGGATTGATCATTTTCTTGTTGCTATTAGCAATTCTGAGATTCGGCAATCTAAATTCTATGACACCGTGCTAATAGTTGCTTCTTCGTAGCGATAAACATTTCCTCTATACGCATATAATTTAATCGTGTGGTCGACTTTTCTAACATTAATCGCTTGGCAGGATAGTGAAATTCATATGCATACTTCTGATTGTTTACCTCGCATTCTAGCTGACTTCGTGTTGTAGTGGAAACATCGTGCTAAGAGTTGATCGCGCTCATCTCTCGTTGTCTTGTCGTGGCGTGGTGCTTCTCGTACCCTCGTTCATCATGATCATCATTGGTTCGCCCAGGACTAGCTACTTCTTCGCTTCTAGTCTAGCGTCGTTTTTCGATTTGATCATCTCTACGCTCAAAAGGTGAGAACACCTTGTTAGTTGTAAACTAACATATACGTGGCACTACCCCCCTTAAAAAGAGTACGTCATATCCTAGTTGTAGACTCATTTCAAACAGGTTAGGGAACTTCGTATTTTTGACCGGATGCTGATGGCGTTGGTACTCCACATAATCGAACAATCTTACATGCATAAGTCTAGTCAGCCTATCGACTCCATGTGCCTCGTGATCCGTATCGTAATAAACATCATCATCATTGGCTTCTCAACTATCACCTGATAGCCATAATTTGCTAGTACGTCGATCATCATTCTAAAGGAGCTATACTTCGTATTTATCGTCTATTGCACCGATAGCAGTACATACATCATAACGTTTTCGACCATCATATTCGATAGCCGTACTCATCTTGCAACGTTATCGACTATCACATTCGATAGCCGTATATCTTCTCGTATCTTATGATAGCTAATCATAAAACGTATCGTGGCATGGCTTCGTTTTTACTAGTTCTCTTCTTGAAGAAAACAAAATCGGGAATCACGAATACTTTCTTAGTTCTTCTCATTCTCATAGTATCACACGATGCCACATTTGTAACCTTCTATTGTTCTTGCCAAGAGAGTCGGAAAACTTAATTGGTCTAGTCTTTCAGATATTTGAGCAATAAGATAACTAGGATTCTCAAAGCTTTTCTATGTTCTCCTTGTGCAAGCTCGTGAGTCCATAACACTTTATCGTCCTTCTTTTGTAAACATTCAACTATGATGCCATTTCAAAACTTATGCAATTTCAAGTTTTGGAAATAAAAATATAAGAACTTCACTTCATCATATACTTCCCGCATAAATATCATGCAACTCATGCTTCTGCAATCTCATGAACTTTAAAAATATGGTACCTTATTTCTTGTCGAGCGTGGCACGGAGGCGTGTTGAGAGTTATTGTCAAGTCCTCATATTAGTCTAGTGAATCTAACTAGACTATACTCGAAGAAATTTCAGTTCAGAGCGAATAAAATGCTCTGATACCACTCTGTCACGACCGCACTTTGCTAAGGATAGCTAAGACTGGAAACCGTGACTAGGGGTTGGATATAAGAAACGGGAAAGAAAGGGGAAATGACTTGTAACTCAGTAATTAACAAAATGAACAATTGAATAGACTCGATCAAAAGAAACTTGCAAGATAAACAAGTTATGAAGAAGCCCGAGGTTCAAATGTTACATGATCATCTCATAGAAATAACCATATAAAGTCAAACATAATTCTAGTTCGTGAAGGAATACGAGTAGAGTAGTTCTCGATTTACTGGTTCATGAAGCCAGTTAAACATAATTATCTAAATAAGATAATAGAAGTGTACAGCGGAAGTCTTTAACAAAATAGATACATATATGAAGATATGTATCTCTTTCTGAACCAAATTCAAAAGATGAACGAATCTCCTCTCAACACTGCCGCCTTTGCCACCTCGCTCAACCTGCAAGTTTTTGGAAACACGAGCAGAGCTGAGTACTTGATGTACTCCGTGAGGTTATGCCCAAAAATAATTTTCAGTAAAATAATCACCAATCATGCATTTCACAGTTATCACAAGGTTTTATCAAAATACTTGTGTAACTAAAACAACTTTATTTCCATAAACAATTGGAGTGCACTCCCCATTTTCTTCCACATCTGTATTATCCATATCTGTAAGTACGCCGGCAAGGTGGCCACCTCACCGGACGTTTCCATGCATAACCGGCCCACCTCTGGAGCACACAGTCACGACTTCGTGTACACATCACCTGGCTAGCGACCTTTGTCTAACTCAGGCTCGATCGATATAACGTTGGCAATCCAACACAGATAGGCATCACACATAAAACCAAAAACATTTTATGCATGAAAGGGTTTTGAGTCAACTTGCTTTATTTTCAAAACATGCTTCATTATAGCAACAATATAATTTTCTTTGTTAGAACGCCCACCTGATTGCAAAGTGATAGATCGGTTCCAGGTTTCTTCTTCACGTTCCTCGACTCTCGTCCCTTGCTTGACCTTTAGGGAAAAGTCTATTTTTAAAAAAAATACATTACTACTAGAATTCTCATTAGAGTTTTAGGAACTCACATCGCTTCTAACTCGTATCGCATATTAGAAATATATTAATCGAGAAGACAGAAAAGTCCACCCGGAAAATCCGGCATGGCCTCAACGTTCGATAAGTCTACTCGATAATTCTAAATTATCTAAAATCAGCTAAATTCGACTAATTCAAATGAGAACTCAATTTCTCCATTTGAACTAGTCCCAAGACTCGATCAAGACGCTTAACAAAGCAGTAGAAGGTCCGTCATATGAAAAACACAAGTTCAACATTCTAAGAGAATTTAGAAATTCTGCGACCTTCTAGGAAAATAATTGTTTCTCACTCATTATAAATCGAAACAGAGCATATGATATTGATTTGGAAAGATAACACATAGGGCTACAACATGTTTAAAGTTCAGAATTTTCCCATGAATGAGCTGGGAGTTTGAAGCATTTATTCCCAGAACTCGGAATCTGAAAATCGGGAATTTGGCAGATTTTGGTACTAACTTTGAGTGATGATTTCTCACTCGTTTCTTGATGGATTTGAATGAATGAGATATCAAAACTGAAGTTCAGAAAACAAGGAACAACTTTCTAGTTATACTATTTTTCATTCGACCAAAGGAAAGTGGTCAAAACGTGGTTGGAAAAACAGGACAGAAGTTGTTCGTCGGAATTTCCAGATTGGAGATACAAACTTTGAAAAATCATAGTAAATTCATACGAACTCCGTTTTGAGTGAACGAGATATGTATAGAACGCTAATGGAACGTACTTCGACATGGATGAAGAATAAATGTCGAATTTCAAACGAGCTGTTCTCAGTTTAGCCCGCAAGTGGGCTGTTTTCCAGATTTCAAAAGAAATGAGATGCGAATTTCAATTTGTCATAACCGATGCATATAAACTCGGATCAAGACGAAATTTTAGCTACGGATAGCTGAGAACATGAGCTAAAACTTTCATTTAGGACTCGAAATAAGATAGAGTCGAGAAAGGGTTCGAAAATGCTGAACAAAATGTGCACGCCAACTGTTTGATAAAATGTTCGAATCAAAAACGTGACCAACACTTATGGATTCGACTCTAGCCGTTTTTAATCAACATTCAAACATGATCAAAGGACAAGCAGTAGCTAGAAGTGCTCGAACATGAGGGGATAAACAAGGATCATCATCAATCAATACACGAATGGCCATGATTTCGAATGTGGAACAAGAATTGTTTAGAATCAAGAACATGTATGATACTCTCATGCTTATGAACGAAAATGGAACTTCAATAAGAGTTTCAATACTTTAATCTAATCCTTCATTCATGCTCAAGACGTTGAGAGGAGGTTAGACTTACCGAAAATTGAAGAAGGGTCAAAGCTTGCGCGATAGTTCGAAACATTTGGTTCTTGCATGTTCTACTTGGAGCTCTCTCTAATTTTTCCGATTTTTCTACTTCATTCCCTCCCTCAATCAGCAGAACAGAACACGAACCCTCCCCTCTCTTTCTCCCTCTCTCGGAAATCCTCTCTACTCTCTCTACGAATGTACAATCGTCGATGGCGAGGCAGCCCCAATTTTGCAGCATCGATTCCGGCACCGATTTCGCAGCATCACCGCCAACTCCGTCGTCAACGCCGTCGCAGCCGCAGCAGCAGCAGGGGTATGGACTGCCGCCGTTCCGCAGCCGACGCCATCTTCATCGTCATCTCGCCGCAGCAGCCAACACTGTCGAGCAGCAGCAGTAGCAGCATCAACAGCAGCAGCAGCAGCAGGGGGCTGCCCCTCCTCTGTTCTAGTATCTCTCACTCTCGATTGATGAGGTGGTAAAAATGAGGGGATAATCTTTTGATGGTGAAAATTGGTGTAAGAGGATGAAAAAGTGAATTGGCAAACGTGGATGTCTTTCATCCATTACTGATGGGCTTTGAAAAATTGGGCTTGAAATGGGCTAAATAAATTGTTGATGAGCAACCCATTAATGACCATTAATAAAATTTTCTTCAACTAAAAACGGGCTTAATAATAATACTTGAGCTCGATTTTCAAACGGGATTTGAATCGCGCGGGAGAGAATTTATCGACAATTATCGATATGTGCACTTGTACACATAGAATAATCCACCAGTAATTATAAGTCCAAAAGACTTAAACGAAAAAAACTATTTCGTATCATAACTACTTCACCAATAATTATTATTGATCTCAAATACTCGAGAAATTTTATTTCCTCCTTCGAGATTCCAATTTTTCCAAATACGGATTTTTACGGCTATTACAGATTATTTATGAATTGTTTGTTAAGTAACATCTATCCATTATCTCAAAGTTATATGCTATATGGTATGTTGTAGATCACGGAAGACCTTAGTAGCCGGTGTCTCTTGAGATATAAATAGTTATCACAGTCGAGATAGTTTCGGATAAAACTATCGGTTTAGACTGTAGCATAAATAGATAAGTAGCTTGTCTTGGTTACTTGTTTATGCTAGTACGTTATCGTATTGATAGGATCACAGTGAGGTGAATTCTTCTATTCTGACTTAAGTAGAAGAATCAAGACCTCGGGGACTTAATTGTTATTTAACGTCACACCTTAACTCTAATTGAGTGACTAAGGGTCTATAGTTAGAGTTTGTTGCTTTGATTTACCATAACTGAGAGTTTAGACGAGTAACTCAATATGATCCGTATCTTGGGCAACAACTATAACTAATACAATCCTTAGTGCATCTGCAATAGAGCACCCTATCTTGGTAGAATGAGTTTATCACATTCCCTGAGGAATTCATTAAGGATTATCATACTAAACCTTGCAGGTGGATTAAATTCCAATATGATGAATAAAGAATGAATGATACTACTCAGGAATAATAATAAGTTATTAACAAAAGCAGTCAGAAGCTTTAGATTAATTAACGGATGTGGGACATCTTAAATACGAGGGTGATTTAAGTCTAATACTAGCCCTGATCAAACTCAACATGGATAAAACATGTAGTTCAAACACAACACATACACTCACACACACGCGCGCACCTGAGGTGTCTCGAACCCCCGACCTCTTGGTTGGAGGGGAAGCGTGTTACCAACTGAGTTGCGCTTCGTTGACAGGTAGTTCAATATTATTACTCTAGTTCAATGTTTTAATACTTATGATCTGAATTGTTATGATGAAATAGGATAATTGAGTAATCGAACAAACAGAAAACATAAAGAGAGACAAATTTACGTGGTTCACCAACGTTGTGTTGGCAACATCCATGGGCATGAAACGGAGAACATATTGTATTATGACGGTTATGTTACAAATTAAAGAGTTTATGCTAACAGTCTATATAAATAGAACACACCAGACAGGCTAGGCCCAATACGACAAATAAGGCCCAACACAATAGATCCTCGACAAACTCTGCGAAGTGGCAAACTGATTCAAGGTATACTAACAAATCTCTACCTTGACTTGAATCCTCCTTGCAAATGCATCATTACAATGCCAGACGAACAGACTCTCCTTTCCTGCCTCAGATTTACCCTCTTCAGGCAATTAACAGCTCATGACGTTAAGCAAGTCCAAACAATGTCGAAACTTGCTATGCAGGACCGGCTTGGTAAACATATCAGCAAGATTATCAGCAGTACCTACTTTCATCACCTTGATTCTCTTCTCATTTCTCAGAAAATGATACCTCACATCAGTATGTTTGGTCCTCTCATGGTAGACCTGATCCTTGGCTAAACAGATAGCACTTAGACTATCACAGAACACCACAGCTTGCTCTTGATGTAGACCAAGATCACCAACTAGCCCTTTCAGCCAGATTCCCTCTTTAGCAGCTTCTGTCAACGCCATATACTTTGCTTCAGCCGTAGATAGAGTAACTGCAACCTGCAAAATTGCCTTCCAACTAACAACAGAACCACCAAGAGTGAAGACATAACCAGTCATAGATATTTTGCTGTCAACATCTCCAACATAATCAGAATCAGAATAACCAATCACTGAATAATGAGTATCACCTCTATAAATGAGACCAACATCAGACGTACCTCTCAGGTAACGAAAAATCCCCTTCACAGCCTGCCAGTGCTCCTTTCCAGGTTGTCCCATGAACCTACTGACAACACTAACAGCATGTGCGATATCTGGTCTAGTACAGACCATAGTGTACATCAGACTCCCCCACTGCATTAGAGTACGGAACTCGAGACATGTACTTCTGATCAGCTTCAGATTTCGGTGCATAATCAAATGATAGATGAATATTTGCAGCACTTGGAGTATCAATAGGCTTAGCTGTAGACATGCCAAATCTTGACAAAATCTTCTCAATGTAGCTCTTCTGTGACAAGAAAAGCTTCTTCTGTTCTATTTCCCTATATATCTCCATGCCCAGAATTTTCTTAGCAGCACCCAAATCCTTCATATCAAACTCAACACTGAGAAGAGCCCTTTAACTTCTCAATATCAGACTTGGACTTAGTAGCTATTAGCATATCATCCACATACAGAACAAGACTCCCGACAAACTCTGCGAAGTGGCAAACTAATTCAAGGCATACTAACATGAATTTTACTCTAGGCTGAGTATGGAGAATTCGGACATTGAGAGGCCAAGTTTTATCAGCTAGCAGATCCCTGGTCTGGCCCAAAAAACTCATTAGGCCATAGTTAAAGGAAGAATGGGCCGCTTATCACGGAGCCCAGTAAGGGGGCGCCAATGATGAGCATGGCCGGCCACTTAGTGGTTTACGGGTCTAGCCTGCAGCTTAAGCCCACTCTTCTCTTATAAATACTCACTTAAGGCCTTAAGGTTAGATGATCGATCACCACATCATAATTAAAGAGAGGTCAGGGTTAAGTGAGAAAGAGAGAGAGCGGCGCACGGCGGCTGTGTAGGCGACGACAGCGGCGGTGCTTCTTCCAGTGGTCGGATTCGTAGTATGTTGTCCATCCAACATTGGATTTGAGTAGGGATATAGATCAGAAGATCTTCCGGCGAGCTCTTTCACATAAACCAAGAGGTATATCGATTAAACACCCTATCGATGTTGAATTAATTCCATAGGAACATGATATGAATTAAACAAATTAACTATAACCGAAAATAAATCTTGGGCAAACGAATCGTTCTTCACTGATCGGTTCCTTCACAACCAACAAAGGTAACAAATTCATCCATGATGTCCATTATTCTCCAAATATTTCTCAAAATCTTTTGAGTGTCGGACAAATGATGAAGAATGGCTACAAACTGATCTTTGATGATGGAAAATGTGAGATTGTTGAGAAGAAATCCGGAAATAAAGTTTTGCTGTGAAAATGACTTCAAACAACTTGTTTCCACTCAACATGAAGTCTAACGTTGCTTGAAAAAGTGGACTCCAGATGAGACTCGTCTTTGGCATTTGAGGTTTGGACATCTCAACCTCAAAGGGCTACAACTTCTGAAACAAAAAAACGTGGTGGTTCTAGAGGTTGATTGTATTTGCTCACTCTCTGATCATGTGCTTCTAAAGATCCTGTAAGTTCATATTGGGTGAGCTTATTAAGATCTTTAGTCTCGATGATGACAACAACAATATGTTCAACGTTTTGAGGAAGACTCCCCAAGATTTTCTCGGCAATTTTCTTTTCCTTAACCTCATCTTCGCAGTTCTTTATTTGGTTGATAATTTCAGCAATTTTGGAGAATAAATCCTTCACGAGCTTGCCTTCTTTCATTGGCAGATTGTCAAATTGACTCCACAAGGACTATAGTCTAACGGAGTTGCTTTTTCAGACCCTTGAAACTCTGTTTTCAAAGTCTCCCACGCATCTTTCGCCTTCTTCGTGCCGAAAATGTGAGGATATATAGTTTTGCTGACACCTTGCTGAATGATTCCCAGTGCCATGGCGTTCTTCTTTGAATTTTCTTTGATTGATATTGCTTGAGAAAATCATCCACATACAAGAGTAGTGGATATATACATCATAGGAAATTATGTAGAAATAAATAGAAGTAAATGCTGAGACTTGACCGTTGAAAACACAAGAGACATGCATGAACATTACAAATTACTTTCTTCAACATGGTGGTGGAGAGTGAAACAGAAACGAATATTAGTCCAGTAACTCCTAATAACTGCACCATATATCTATAGAATTTGCATAATTACTCTCTTTCTATATTGTTGAAATCAAACTACTGAACTATATTTTTATATTCCAAGTAGGAAAAAACCGCAGAGGAAAGATGGGAGGAGAGGAGGATGAGAGGATATACTCAGAAATAACAAGGAATGTTAGCTTTTGCAGTACTTCTTCAATGAAAAGGAAAAGAATTTGGAGAAGATAACCTGTAAATGGAAAAACAAATAGGACTTGAAGTAGCATGAATGAAGCCATTATATTGGAATATGAGATGAATGAGAAAGTAGTCATTCCATCCGCCATGGCTACTTTCGCTGCTATCATCAACCTTGCCTGTGCAAACTGTACTATCACCATTCTTATTTCCTACGAACGGAACGGCCTTCTCCATCTCTCTCTCTAACTCAGAGCAATGGAGGTTTGCAGGAACTGAATACAAAATTAAGTATGCATCCTTCGATTGAGGATATTAACATGATTTTAATCTGGTTTCGTGAAATCCAAGAGATTAATAATGATTTTAAATATGACAGAGATATGGAGCCAGAAAAAACAATGTTTAGGGGCTCTATTATTTCACGACTAATGTAAAATAATGATATATTTTCATTATTTTTATTTTTTTGTGGCAATTTTTTTTCTCTTCTTTCCATATCAAGTTTCAACCTTTGTTCTTCTTTTTTGAGGATTTTAAGAGGCGGCTCAGCCCCTCCCAATCCTTAAATTTTGAATTTCTTTTTTCAATATATGCTTAACTACCCATTTCAAAACAAAAAAGTAAAAATTACCCTTTTAAATGAGATAATGTAAAAACTACTCTTTGAATTATTTTAATGTATTGTGGGTCACACCTTTTATGTTTAAAAATTACTAATGTGGCCTACTCTCAATCAATTAGTATTTTCTGGTAATATGTCTTTCTACCCAAATATTAAGTGGGTATGTATAAATTACCCATTCTGAAAATGCATATGTGGAAAATACTCATTTCAATATATTAATGTTATATTGTTGAAATAAAGGCACAAGCTTTGCAGAGCCGCAGAGTTTGGGCCCCACTTTTTATATTTATTATCTCTGCCTCGATTGTAATTTTTATTTTTATTCACCAATTAGAAAATAAAATTTTTGGGGTGAAATTATATCACCGACACCAAACAAACTATTCTAAATTCACTCAAATTTAATATGATAGGTGAAACCGTAAAATTATTGAATGCATTCTCTGATAATTCACATTCACGGACTAAATAGTGAAAATAATAATTGTATTTGGAAAAATATGACTACTTTATCAAATTTATTTTCACAGCAAATAATTCATAATTCATACCTGTTTTATCCTATAAATTGGGTAGAGTGTAGATCATTTCTTCGCTCACAATACCTTAAAAATTATTTTCTTCCTTTCTTAAAAGCGTACAATTTGGAGTATTTTTTTAGCGCTAGAAGGCAATCAAAGACAATTACTGGTGGCAAATTGAGGAGGAAGAAAAAGCAAACTAAATTGAAAAAGCTCAGAAAATTATAGCTTTTAAGGTACATTATCAAGTTAATTATTCTATTTTTTCAATTTTATTTTTGGAATTTACATGCTCAATGTTATATTGATTCTTAGGTGTAATAGTATGATTTTAGGCGTAAGATATTTAGATAAATATGAAATTTTACTGTTCAAATAATTTTAATTATGGTATGATTAGGGCGATTTGTAAGTGCTATTTTATTTAAATTATGCTTAAGTTATTAACTCTGAATTTTAATTTTGTTATTATTATTATTATCATTGTTATTATTATTATTATCATTGTTGTTATTATAATTATTAATTAAATCCCGTGAGACATCTTTTTAAACTATATTAATACTTTTTTTTAATAAAATAATTTGTTAATTCAGAAAGGTATTCCACGGTTAGACTATGATTTAAACCGTGAATTCACGGTTTAAATTCTAGTCTAACCGTGAGACGTCTTTTTAAACTATATTAATACTATTTTTTTAATAAAATAGTTTGTTAATTAGAAAGTACATCACGGTTAGATTAACATTTGAACCGTGAATTTCACGGTTTAAATGCTACTCTAACCGTGAGAAATCTTTTTGAACTATATTAATACTATTTTTTTAATAAAATAATTTATTAATTAGAAAGGTCTTTCACGGTTAGGTTAACATTTAAACCGTGAATTCACGGTTTAAATGCTAGTCTAACCGTGAGACATCTTTTTAAACTATATTAATACTATTTTTTAATAAAATAATTTGTTAATTAGAAAGTTATTTCACAGTTAGATTAACATTTAAACCGTGAATTTCACGGTTTAAATGCTAGTCTAACCGTGAGACATCTTTTAAACTATATTGATAATATTTTTTAATAAAATTAGCACTTTTAAGTTACATTCTCAAGTTAATGAGTCTACAATTACACATGCTCAAGTTAATTTAGGTACGCATCTATTTATAATTTGCCTTAGTCGAACTTGATTAGTTTCAATTTTATTTTACTATTTGTATAATCATTGTTTTTTATAAAATCTTAATTTTAAATTAATGTATTTTTTCATTTAATATACATCTAATGTTTTGAATTAAATTCATCCAGATGTCCTACGTTATCGTGGTGAACGTAAACTATGGAGGAAATTGGGAAAGCGTTGAGTACGAGGGCGGTAGAGAGATGGATATCGTCTTATCAACAGATGTTATGACTGTCTACAACTTGAGACGACAAATAGCTGATATAGTCTTATCAACAAATGCTTTCTTGGGTACTGATTTTGAGATCACCTATCTGAGGAAGACACCATCTGGACGTCTTGTTAAATCACCGTTGGGGAAGGACAAAGAACTCATGCGCTTGTGCAGAACAGAATCATCCCCAAAGGTATATATATCTTGGAACAACACGGCATCGTCTTCTCACTTTTATGGTGAACGAGCCGGGGCGTCCTCTTCACATTTCCCTATGGGCAAGCAGACGTACCAGTATGGTGGCTCATTCGACTTCGGCTACCAGGGCACTGATTGGCACACATACCTCGATGAGATTGGCAAGGTCGCTACTTCATCATTTCTAACTGACGATGTGTATCGTCCAGATCTCAACCTCATAGCGAGTTCATTCCCTCATGCCTCGAGTACCCGAGAAAATTCAATCCCAGACCTCAATTTTGCGGCCGAGGATGAGCATAATGGGCGTAGCGAGGCGAGGTCTCGAGGCCATGTGTATAAAGTTATAGACGATGACGACGACCCAGATTACGACGTTGAATCTGATGCTCAGAGCACCGAGAGCGACAGAGCCGGAGATAATTCTGAAAGGCGGCTGAATAAGTCCTTGTTTGCTGAGTACACAGCGTGGATACTGGACGAAGGCGGGATGGAAAAATTATTACGATTGATGTATCCAAGTCCGCATGATGACGATGCTGATGAGGATATCGATACAATACATCCGAGTAATTGGATAGTCCCCATGGTCCCTATCCAACCTGAAAACTATGCAGTATATGCGGGTGAGGTTAATCTGATTGTTGAAGGGCTTGCTGTTAACGCCATGTACAATACAAAGGACGAACTCACGATTGCAGCCGGTCTGTGGAATTTGGAGAAGAATGTGGAATCAAAGGTAGAGAGGTCGGATAATGGAAGACTATATCTTAAATGCAAATCATCGAAGCAATGCCCCTTCAAGTTACATGCCACCGCCAGTGGAGGCGGCTATTTTTTAGTGATCAAGTTTTGTGGCGATCACACGTGCAATCAGGAAGTAATGGGTCTGAAGAAAAGGAAGCTCCGTTCTACGGTCATTGGGGCGTACTTTGCGAAGCGAATTCTATGTGATCGGGAAATAGTGAAGCCAAAGGTCATAATGAACGAGCTGAAGGAAGTTTTTGGTGTCGACATCACGTACGATGTCGCCTTGAGGGGACGAAACCGCGCAATTCAGATGATTTATGGCGAGTACGAAGATTCGTACAAGATGTTGCTGGACTACCTCGCAATGCTAAAGAAGACAAATCCAGGTACAATCACAAGGATCGACATCGGCAATGATGGCCGGTTCAAACAAGCTTTTGTTGCTCTAGGCGCTACTCGAGTTGCGTTTTCACTCACTATGAGGCCAGTTATTATAGTGGATAGCACACATATGAAGGGGTAGAACAAGGGAATCATGTTCGTAGCTGTGGAAAAGGACGCTAACGAGCAGTTGTATCCTTTGGCTTATGGAGTAGGGCCTATCGAAAACCACGAGTGCTGGACTTTCTTCATGCGGGGACTCAGAAGTGCATATGGAGCATTGAATGACACGTTGATTGTCTCGGATCAGCACATATCCATCATACATGCCGTATCAGTTGTATTTCCCGAAGCCTACCACGGTTTGTGTTATTACCACCTAAGTAAGAACTTGGCACACTATGGTAAGCATGTCATCGGGCTGTTTGTACGAGCTGCATACACATATGATGTGGAGGAATGAAATATGAGAATGGATCAAATTCATGATCTGAACGCCAACGCCCATGCAAAATTGATAGAAATCGGCCCTACCAAGTGGGCTCGATTGATGTGCCAACCTCGACGTTTCAGGAATATGACGTCTAATGCTGCCGAGTCTTTTAATAATACCCTCCTATGGGCTAGGCGTCTATCAATCTGCGCTTGTCTCGATGCTGTGAGGCTTGTAATCGAAGAGCAGTTCGATGAACGATGCATAGCCTGCCAGCAGGACAATCATCCAATAACGTTGGATGCGAGGCGAACAATAGCAGATCAGATAGAGCACGCGCAGAAATACAGGGTCGCGCAAACATCTCAATTCCAATTCAATGTTTGTACATCCTAAAGGACACTTACTGTGAATCTTCAACAGCAGGAGTGTCAATGTCTGCGTTGGCAGGGGGACTGTCTGCCTTGTGCACACGCCATCGCGGCAATCATGTAAGTCACCTTCAAGGTATCATTTGAATACAATAATCATAATTTAAGTACTTTCAACTTAATTATATTTTTTTGTCTGATTTTGGGTACCAAGGGGAGGAAGTCGTGCATTATGTTTCACCTTACTACCAGCGAGGTACTCATGCAAAAGCTTATGAGCTCCCAATTTTACATGTACCACATAGATCTACTTGGCCCAAAGAGCTGCGGAGTGCGGAGGTATTGCCCCTAATAAGATTACGTCTACCGGGGAGGCCGAGAGAAAGAAGACGTAGAGGGAGAGGGGAAGCATACCGACGGGCAAGTCGTGGTTCTCGAAGATGTCCACATTGTGATATGACAGGTCATGTTGGAGCCATGTGTCACTTGTGGATGGAATCATTCAATTAATGTAATTTGTTGCAGAAAATGAAGAATATATTATCCTATTATTTTATACATAATAAAAATCAAGAAATATAATATAACATAACTTCAAAACTTAGGACAAATTATATAAATAATATACAAAAAATTAATAATCATTTGTAATGTATCCAATAACCGTGAAATCGTGAACTCACAGTTAGAAACAATTTTAAACGTGAATCACGGTTTATGTATGAATCAAACCGTGATATCACGGTTTAAGAGCTAATAAACCATGTAATAACATTCAGAAAATAATAAAGAATTTATTTACACGGTTTATATAAGAATGAAACCGTGATATCATGAATACCGTGAACCCTAACCGTGGAATTTGGTCAAAATTAGAATCTGGTCAAAACCACTCCTATTTTTACGGTTTGTTATGTTTTTTTACCATGTAACAACGTTACAACTCGTGAACCCTAACCGTGAGACACTCTAATTTGGTCAAAATTAAGGCCAAATTTCATGTTAATCCGATATCTAATGCTTCAAATCACGTATTTTGTTAAATATATATACATATAATGATAATTAAACATCTATACTTGTAAGTGATGTATTCTAATGACATAGTGACTTTTAAATGCAAACATTCTAATTAATTAATTATGGTAATATTTAAATAAATACATTCTTATATTTAAATCGAATATTTAAATATTCGAACATATTTGTTTCAAAATATAATGTTCACAGCTCGGCACCACGTCGTGAAAGGGAAAATATTTGTTTCGCGACCTCTAAGCGAAACGTGGAGAGGTACCTCACGCCAATCCGATCAACTCGCGGCTTCTTCAGGGCGAAAATACGATCGATGTACATACACGAGAACGGTCCGCATGAATACTCGTCCTTCTATATGTATTGCTGCTCTAGGGGGATCCAAACAACCTTAAGAAATTCAGTTTGCTTCGTCATCCGTGGATGTTGTTCCCAATATCCAACCTTTTGCAACACTCTGGGGCACAGTTTCTGGATCGGGTAGAGCTGGACCTTCCGATGCATTCTGCCGGCTGCATTAGGGAGCGTATGTAGCAGTGAGTCGTATACCTCCATCCTCCACTCGTCAATTAGTACTCGGCAAATAACCCAGTGATCGGAGGATACGTGGCAAATAAACATAAACTGCAAATTAAAACAGCACATGACAAATGGGAAACAAGTTCATATTAGAATTAGTGACTCCAAATCAAAATAAAAGATCAACATATTCATACTTTTTTAACTACATCCACACAGTTTGCTTCATAAAAAAAGATCAACATAAGATTTTGATATTAATCCCACTACTCACGTTAAATCTCACAATTCCTTAAAAATTAATTTGAATAACACTAAAAAAAAATAGATAAAAATTCGTCTCTTTAATTTATGTTTCCCAAAACATCTTATGCATTTAGTTTTATATAATTAGTATAATGCATTTAAGCACTAATAATAATACGTAATAAAAACTCAAAGTTCAAATGAAGAAACTTACACAAGTTGCGTTCATCCAAACATCGTACAAGCCGACGCCGTGAAACCAATTCTCCAGATCATCTGACAGCTTGTAATCACGATACTTTAGATTTGACTTCACCATTGCCGTTTGATCTCCCTTGTGAAAATCCATCAGGGTTGTCCTCAACTCGTACTGTCAATAAATATCTTGATTTAGAGATTACACAAAAAAAAAAAATATATATATATATATATACATTTAAAAAGTATAAAAAACTCACATATACGCCCATTCTAAGGAGAACGGTGCATCTCTCAGCTAGAGACGGACACAAAGAAAGTCTATCTTGGAGTCGACTCTACTAATAAACAGTGTACAGTTCCATGATCTATAATGCACACAAAGTATTAATGAAAAAATAATAATGGACTACGTATCATAAATAATAATAATATAAAATAAGGACCGTTCTAACCTCGGCTGAGAACTGAATATGAGGGTGTTCGATCTCATCGAACAAAGACTGGTTCATCTGAAAAGGCGGGTCCTGCAGGTTCCAGACGTAGGAATTCGACCCACTTAGTCTGAATTCTTGATACATCTGTATGATCGTCAGGCTGGATAGGAATAGTCAGGACAAAGGGGCTCTGTAAAGCAGCCGATGGCCTCACGGTCCGTCCCCCAACACGGACCCGACGCACAGGCGTCACTCCTGCAACATTTGAATCCTCATCACTGTAGTCACCCCCCTACAGATTGTCGGGGTTTGGAATCACCGGTTGATGGGCAAGCACTGGCTGCAGTATGGGATGTACCCAATCCATCAGGGGCATCTTGTCCAGGTCCCTGATAAAAGACGAGTGCGATGACTCCGTATCCTTGACCTCAGCCTCTCGAAATGGAGGCGTCCTTGATCTCTGCCCTACTGGCTCTGTAAAAAGCCCGAACATGTGCTCAAAACCCGGAGCGGGCTCGGGGCTAGGTGCCCTCTGCTCAATGTGGGCACCGGCATCGTCGTAACGAGCTACGTGGGCCCCGTCAACTGAATGTCGGTCTGCCAAGGGGACGTGGCTAGGTGCCCTTTGCTCAATGTAGGTGCCGTCGTCGTCGTAACAAGCTGCGTGGCCCCCGTCAACTGAATGTCGGCCTGTCAAGGGGACGTGGCTGCTATATGATGGTGCTCGACGACGAGAATGCATGCCATGGCTCGAGGAAGATGATGACTTCCCGAAGATCCCCTTCAGGTGCCCTGCCATGAACTTAGCAATATGAGCCATGACTCCGGTCTCCGACATATCCCGAGCCAGGCATTCCATGACCTTGTCGGCCCACGCATCGTTATCACATCCTCAAGGGCACGGATCCCCGTGTACGCAGCAGACGAGGCCCGAGGACCTATCGGGGAGTGAACTATCAACCCTCGGCCTCTTCAACGTTCTCGCACGAGCCGTGAAGGCCGGGATAGGTGCTCGACCCTCTGAATTTGCCCGGGTGGCATGAGGATGGCAACGTTAGGGCTGGACTACTTGCCTCGAATCACGGCACCTCAACTTATCAATCACTCTCGCCATATCTCTCGCATCCTTTGTTTACCTCTGCTCCGGAGGCGTTTTTTTTCCAAGAATGGCGTGTATTCAGGTTAAACCGAACTTGTAACGGGTCTGGCACTCGAATAGGGACTGAAAGTAATAAGAGGTTCGTTCCTCTTCATCAGGTTCGAGTGTGGGGTTGACTTCGAGTTGCATAAACAAAAGAAAAATGCATAACCATTATCAATTTTCAATCTTCACCTCTCTGAAATAGCCATTTTTTGAATTAAAAGCATGTTACACGGTTTGAACTTAAACAAACCGTGTGATCACGGTTTCAGTAAAGATCAAACCGTGAAAAATCTTTTCACGGTTTAAACTAAATGAAACCGTGTATTCACGATTTAATTTAAGTTCAAACCGTGAAATAAATATTTCACACTTTAAACATAAAAATTTTAAATTTTAAATTAAACTGGTATCCAAACAATTATTATGAAATCAGTATTATTATGAGTAATTAACTAATAATTAATTAATTAAATGTACAAAAAATATTTTAATTACTTTAATTATTGATAAACTAAATAATCCATAAATATTATCTTAAATAATTAACATAATTATTAATTAATGCAGTGAAAAGAGTAAAAATAGTATATACCTCTGGATTGTCAAAGAAACCAACGAAGTCCGCATACCCAAGTTCCCATCTCCTAAGTCGTGGGGTCTCGTACTCGTTGCGACGTAACCCAATTGCATGCCCTAAAGCAGGAATGGCCTCGAGGCCCAAATGAACATCGCCCACACGGGCCCGTAGAGATGGTAGGCACCCCTATTTTTTTGGCCTCCTATTTCTGTGGGGTCCTTCTTGGCCACTCCGAGCTGGTGGCACATGATCTGGAACGACCATGATCCCCACAGAAATTCCGCCCATCGCTGTGGATCCTCTACTAATGTCCATACCCAATCATCAACATGTCTGTCAGGGTCGCGACATAGTAGCACGTAGTAGTAGATAATGAGGTTGGTTGCGCTAAAGTATTGCTCCGGAGTCCCTATGACTTTAGATGCATCTTTAAAATGATTCAAGACCTCTTTGACTTGCACCTGACGTCCGCTATAATATGGAAGAGGCTCGACTGTGGTATGACGTGATTGCGACTGTGGGGATTAAAGGTGGTAGGCCCGAAGCATAATCCAGTCACAAGGCAGAATTCTTGAGGCCCAAACCGAATATCCCATCCACCTACGTGGAACAACATCTCGAATTCGTGTTCTTCACCCCTCCACAACTCCCTAGCCAATAACTCGTGCAAGGCACGCTTGGCATTCCCGAACTTCCTAAGCATGAGGATCTTTCCAAATGGAGATTCGTTGCCAAATCGTCTCAAAAGATCCTGTCCACCAATGCGATTTAAATGATAAATTACGCCTTGAATTACATTGATTCTGTTGTAACTAGTTATTTCACCCGGGAATCCTTGTATACGAGGCATGTACCATGCGTACCTAGGCTGCAAAATAATAGATCAAAACGATTCATTAATTTAGTGAAGTATCAAATTTTACAATCTTCTCTGCAATGCAATGCAATAGTGTGAATTAAACAAAACCGAGTGTTTAAGTAATTTCACAGTTTCTATTGAAAACAAACCGTGACTTCACGGTTTGATTTAACTTAAACCGTGAATTTTCATGACTCAGCGAATTTCACGGTTTCTACTTAAATCAAACCGTGAGAACACGGTTTGATTTCAATAGAAACCGTGAATGATGACTCATCAATTACACGGTTAAATTCTCATTCAAACCGTGAGGACACAGTTTCAATTTACTTCAAACTGTGAAATATGTATAATTTAAATCGCACTAAATCCATATATATTTAAGATTTTGAATTCATAATTTACCCAATAAATCCCAATAAATCCAGATTTCTTGCATACAAATTGAAATATTAATGCATTTTATACACATTATAAATTCTATTCAAGATAACATAAAATAATTAAATCATTACATACAAATTGATTGAAGAAACTAAAAAATACTAAAAATTCAATTACTTTTTAAATAACAAATAACAAAAAATAGACGAAGAAAATTAGAAAAATTACAGGAGGATGCGGATGAGGAAGGTTTCGATGTTCTTCCATTGTCGGAACGCGACGTGCTTGAGTCGGGACTTCGACTCCTTCATCTTCGGAACCCGAATTGTTATTGGAATTGACCATAATTTTCTCTTCTTTTCTCTCTATCTCACGGTTGAAAAAAAAATTGGGGGCTAGGGTTCACAGTTTGTTGAATCATGAGAGTGAGAGAGATTGAGAGAGACCCGTGAGATATCTCACGGTTGAAAAAAAAAATTGGTGGTAGGGTTCTTCAATCGTGAGAGGGGCAAGAGAGACTGAGAGAGACCGTGATAAGCTATGTGGGAAAAAGGGGAAGAAACCGTGAAAGTGAAAGGGGCCAAAATGAATTTTAATTCTTTTAACTGGGTATTATGAATTATGATTTCGGCCCTTCTTTTAATTCTTTTATTTTATTTTATTATTATTTTTTTAATATGTCAAAGCCCGCCCAACAGCAGTCAAAGGAAACAAAACAGCAACAAGACAAAAAAAAAACAAGCACCGATAAAGTGGAGGAACTTTGCAGAATTCCATGTGAAGAAGCGGGCCCCACAACTATTATTTTAACAAAATGGGTATTTTTTGCATATGTAAATTCAGAATGGGTATTTTGATAATCAACTTCTTTAAATTGGGTATTATTAATTTCGGCCCTAGTATTTTTGAGTGATGAGTGACGCCTCACTTGTTTTTTTTCTTTGATTTATAATTAATATTATGAGTAGTATTAGTAATAAATTTTCTGCATGCATGAATGAAAATTTGGACAT
This sequence comes from Mentha longifolia, assembly GCA_001642375.2. Lineage (NCBI taxonomy): Eukaryota > Viridiplantae > Streptophyta > Magnoliopsida > Lamiales > Lamiaceae > Mentha > Mentha longifolia. Next base: position 27,427,163 of record CM038114.1, read on the forward strand.
ATTGGTCCTGCAAAAATTCAATTCAATTTTCGTCTGTTATATCACAGTCTGTTATACCACAGACGTAACAGTGATAAAATTATTAATAATTTTGGTATCCCATGCCAACCACACAACCCACGAAACTCAGTATATACCATACTTAAATTGCGATAGAATTCAAAGGAAAAAAACCAACTCACCAAAATAATTTATGTGAGAAGAATTAAACACATTTGAGCTGAGGAAGAGGAAGACGAGCGATTATAAGGGTTTATCACAGAGGAGGATATCTACCCACATTGCTTCATTGCGTTTCCGAATTATCCAACAATATAGGTAATCGTTTAATATCGAATTTATATGTTTAGCAAGTAGTTTATGTATTTATTTTGCAAATTAATTGAATTTTCATAACATGTCGTATTTATGAAAATGAATTTATATATATAGGAATCAGTATATAGATTTATTTTGAAAATTAATTGATTATTATTTAGTTTAAATTAATTATCTCAATAGATTTAATTCGATATATTTAGAAATATGCAATGTTTGTAATGTTAAAATTTATATTTAGGTTTAGAAAAAAAAAATGAAAATTTTGGGAATAGGCGTCCGGTCATTCCGTAGCCGGAAAAGGGCCGTCCGGCCGCATATTCCTATCGCCGGAAAAATCACTTTTCCGGCATCTGGATGGGCCGGACGGCTATGCCCGAATTTTGCTATTTTTTTCCGTAGTATGGATAATTATTCATATGTAATTTATGTGTTTTGATAATTCGTTTATAGATTTTTTTTGAAATTAATTGATTATTATTTAGTTTAAATTAATTCTCTTAATTGATTTAATTCGAAATTAGTATATATTTGTGATGTTGAACAGGAATTTGGTCTGTTAACGAAATTAGTATATATTTATCTATTTAATTTATTGATTTTATATTTATTTGTAGTTCATAATTTATTAATTAAGTTTTAATTATTTGACTACAGATGGATTTGGTCTACGTCAATGTTAAATACGGGGGTACCTGGGATGATTCTAGTTATCAAGACGGCGATGAGATCAATATCCCATTATCAGTATCTAATGGGATAACAATTTACAACTTGAGATACAACATATCTCATTATTGCAACTTAGCGGGCTCCAATTTCGATGCTTTTTATATGAGGAAGAGCATCCGCGGAGTATTGCGATTTCACATTTGACAAGTGATGATAAATTAGTTGAATTATGCAATGGTTTTATGCCAACGTTATTCGTGAAGACGAAAGACGGAGCATCATCTTCACATGCCGAGGCATCCTCGCCATATGTCTCTACCTTCGATCAATCGCAGCCGTACTGTGGGTCAAATGATTTTTTCAACCAGGGCACCGACGATTGGCAGGCATACCTGGATCAAATCGGTAGGACTGTTGCTTCTAGTAACTGGGAAGGGGGCAACAACATCCCGGAAATAGACCGTGACATCCCAGACCTCAATCAATCGGTCGAGCAAGACGAGGAGCAAATACATGACGAAGATTATGTCCCGGAACCTGAAGAGAGCTCGGAGACCTCGGAGAGCAAGGGCGAGACCAATCTATACCTTGATGGTAGACACATTAACAGGGCCTTATTCGCAGAGTGGACCGCTTGGATACAGGAAGAAGGGGGTATACAGAAACTCCTTGGGATGATGTTCCCAAATCCTGGTGAGGGTGAACAGGAGGTCGATTCAGACATGGAGGACATGAGTAATTGGCTTGTCATGTTAGTCGGCACTTGAAACTTCACCAGTAAGGCCCCCGGTTGATGTACCGATTGGAAGTAACTTTCTTCGAGCTCTTTTTCTTCTGGCTGGATATCGGAAATACCTCCAGTAGCATCATCAAATTCTGCGTACAACTCTTCCTCGGACACGCCCTTAAAATTATTAATAAATTGCCATCTGAGACACCTCGGCACCTCATTTGTGGATGCCCTCGCCGCAAATCGATCACCAAAACCTATCAGCACCTCGTAAGCCCAGATCATCCATGCCCACGATGGCCCATAAATGTGATATTTCTTAGACGATGTCTTAAACGTCCTCAGATAGTATTGCAGCATCTTGTACGAGTACGCACCCCAAGGAAAAGCATTAAACTCATCTGTATCATCGATCAACTCCCACAACCAGGGGTGGTAAGGACTCTGGGCGTCATGACCGAGGATAAAACAATTTGCCATCAGCAAGTTTGACAGTTTCACACGAACTTCCCCCCTAGATCATTGACCGAATTGAGTTTCTTCAAATAGGAGTTCAACCATGCAGCCGTCTGATTATGGCCGCCACAGACGACTTGGAAAAAAATCGATTGCCTGGGCTCCCTCTGAATCCTAGGATCAAACTGTGTAGGCCCAAAGCTCAACCCTATAATAAGAGTATGGTGATGAACAGTGTACTCAACGTATTGACCCCTAATGTAGAACCAAATCCCTTGCTCCGTAAAAACAGCTCGAGATATAACGGAGTTTAGCAAAATTTTACTGTTCTACCTCGGCTCCCAATTCAGAAAATGTCCGAAAGGTCCACTCTGAAATTGATCGACTATACCATAATAGTTATAGCTTTCGGTCAGTGTCACCCTAATATCATCCAAGAGTTGAAGCCTATAATAGTTGCCGACATCTATTCTCCTATTGATCAAATGGCTTCGATGGTACCATGGCCCCTCGAATTCCTGTAAAACAAGATAAATAATCAATTAAGAGAATTAATTTAACATTACAAACATTTCATATTTATAAATATTTCGAATGAAATTTATTAAGAGAATTAATTTAAACTAAATAATAATCAATTAATTTTAAAAATAATTCTATAAACGAATTACAAAACACATAAATTACATATGAATAATTATCCATACTAAAAAAAAAAAAAAAAATTCGGGCATAGCCGTCCGGCCCATCCGGATGCCGGAAAAGTGATTTTTCCGGCGAACGGAATATGCGGCCGGACGGCCATTTTCCGGCGCCAGAATGACCGGACGCTTATGCTCTAATTTTTTATTTTTTTTCTAAACCTAAATGTAAATTTTAACATTACAAACATTGCATATTTATAAATATTTCGAATTAAATCTATTCAGAGAATTAATTTAAACTAAATAATAATCATTTAATTTAAACAAAATTCTATAAATAAAATTACAAAACACATAAATTACATATGAATAATTATCCATACTAAGAAATAAAAGGGAAAAATTCGGGCATAGCCGTCCAGCCCATTTGGTTGCCGGAAAAGTGATTTTTCCGGCGAACGGAATATGCGGCCGGACGGCCATTTTCCAGCGTCTAATTGACCGGATGCCTATGCCAAAAAATTTCTCTTTTTTTTCTTAACCTAAATATAAATTTTAACATTACAAAAATTACATATTTCTAATTATTTTGAATTAAATGTATTAAGAGAATTAATTTAAACTAAATAATAATCATTTAATTTAAATAAAATTCTACAAAAGAAATTATAAAACACATAAATTACATATGAATAATTATCCATACTAAGAAAAAAAGGAAAAAAATCGGGCATAGCCGTCCGGCCATCGGGTCGCCGGAAAAGTGCTTTTTCCGGCGATCGGAATATGCGGCCGGACGGAACTTTTCCGGCGTCGGATTGACCGGACGCCTATGCCCAAATTTTTTTTTTCTAATCCTAAATATAAATTTTAACATTACAAAAATTAAAAATTCGTACTAAATTCGAATTAAATGATAACAAATAATACAATTTAAAGTCATAACGAAAAGATAACAAAAAATAAATTATAGAGTTTTGGCTAATAATTACCAATATTCGTCATGGTATTACTTCGACGGAGATCCCCGATTCATTTTTCGGCAAGACAAAGTGGTCTTTGTGCTCGTAGTCGATAATGTATTGTGCCGACATCACTCCGGTGCAATTGAAAATTTGCAAAGCTTGAGAAAAGGAGGAAAAGAGGAGGTGAGGTTCGCCGGAGATTTTGTAGATGCAAGTGTCTCAATATTTTGGGAGAGTAGGGAGATTGTGCTTGAGGAATAATGTAGTGTGGTCAGTGGTGTGTGCGTATGTGGATTTTATAATAAATTAGGATTGTGTGTTCAGGGTTTATTTGTTTTATTTTTGTGGGTGGGGCGGTTTCTTTTATTTTATTTTTTTCTATGTTTCTATTGTTATGGGAATATATTTCCCAATATTTATGCAGATCATGCAGCGGAGGATGGGGAGGATGTTGTTTTAGTTTATTATTTTGTTTTGTTTCCATATGATATTGTATATTCCCCATTATAGGGTGTTTCTTGTATTTTATTATTTGATTTCCTCCCCTATTTTGTTTCTTGTTGGTGGTGCCGAGCTGGAAGGAAAAAAGAAATTATAAAATGGGCCCCATACTTTATTCCTACTTTATTTTAATAGGAGAGGGTAATTTTACAAATACCTCATTTAAGAGGGCAGTTTTTACATTATACACTGTAATACCCCGATTTTCTAAAAACTAGAAAATTAAAAATTTTAATTTAATAAGAGTGTTGCTAATAGTCGATAAGATTTTAAGGACTCGTAGTAGCGTTGTATATATATATACTTGTTTGAGAAATAAATAGATATTTATTCTTTCAAGTCGTGTTGAGTTGCGAAAAATCTCGATAGTTATATAAATATAATTTTTTTTTATATATTAGAAATAAGTGCTTCAATTAATTCGTCACGCGATCAATCTCGTTTTCGGTATTCAGAATTCGATTTGTAATTCCGAATCTAGTGATTTTATAAATCAAATATTACAAACCTTATTAATTAGATTAATAAGTGATGTTGAGCCGTAGCAATATATTTTATTTAATCTTAGCAATATACTTTTTGTTATTCTTTTAAATAAACATAATAGTGCCAAAGCCCAAGCTCAAAACTTTGGCCACACTTCTGCCGTTTCAAAAAGAAGAAGAGAGAGATTTTAGTTCGAATGAAAGGAGTTGAGCAATCCACATCCCTTTTTACTGTCGCTGTTTTTCACCACCATATATTTACCCTTAGATCTTTCCTCTACACACATATACTACCAATAATCCCATTCTAAGTTTCTACCCACTTCACACAAAATTTACATTCAAAGAGAATAGAAAAAAAGAAGCAAGAGAATAGGAAACGAAGCAGCGAACACCAGCAAGAAAGAGGTGAAGAAATAAGCAAGAAGGAAGAAAACGTAAGAAGAAAAAGGAGAGTAGCTACTGCAGAATTCACTCTCATATCCTGTCCATCTACACCAAATCCTAAACCCAAACCATACTCAGTAAGTATTTTTCGACCCATTTCAAATGCTTTTACACATTATCAAAACTAAGAGACTAGAACAACAACCATATCCTCAAACTTTAACTTAATTTCTTAAATAAACCTGCAAATCAAAAATCTAAGACTAAGTACAGATTATAGAAATTATAGAAAGGGGACTGGAAATTTAGAAATTTAAACTTAGTAATGGAGGAATCAGTGGCGATACTTCGCCTATTTTCCGAGATAGGGAGAGCGCCGACGGAAAGGAAAAAAATGGAAGAAAAGGGAAGGAGAGCTGCCCTGATCTTACTACTGCCGGTGATGATGGTGGAGTGGCTGCGGCGGTGCTGGATGGTTGACGACGGAGCTGGCGGTGGTGCATCGCCGGATTTCTGAGGACTAAGACAGAGACCCGGAAACAGGAGAGGAGCAACAGCCCTTGCTCCTGCTGCTGTTTGAGAGTGCGAGCGGATGCGGCGATTGGAAGCACCTCTGAAGGACGGCGAGTTGAGGAAGAAGATGGCGGCGCCGGCGTTTAAATGGCAGCGAAACTTGGTCGGATTTTCAAGAGGGAGAAAATCTAAAATTTGGACTCTTGATTTCAGAGTTAGGGCATTGTTGACGAATTCGAGAGTGTTTCCAGAGGAGAGGGGAAGGTCGCGTGGTGATCGGCCGGCTACGAGCTGACCGTCGCAGAGGGAAGAGAATCGCCGACAAGTTTGGTGAGGGAGAAGAAGACATCGGGGAAGGAGAGAGGGAGGTGTGCTCTGCGTATGTTTACTGTAAATAAGAAGATGGATTGTGTTGGAGAGTTATTGAGGAAAATGGGCCTCTTTCTGATTTAAATTAACTTGGGCCTTTTTAATCACTAAGTTTGGGCTGGAAACAATTATTCTTTACTAAGCCTCTTATTAGTAAAAGTTGGACGAGACTTTGTTTAAATGCGAGCAATTAGTAGATTGTTTCTTCTAAAACGAAGACCTCTTAGATTAACTAATTGAGTATATATGTATATATATATATTTAAGAAGTGCGTTAAAAGAATTAAGCTTTAGAGTTTAATGAATGCGCGAGCCCTCAATCTTGTGACGAGTTAGATACGAGTTGTTATAAATTCTAACAAAATAAAAATTTAGAAGATAATTACATTGAGCTAGAAATAATTTATTTATCTAAAACTAGTATATCTTCTGAAACGAGACTTTTCCCTAAAGGTCAAGCAAGGGAAGAGAGTCGAGGAACGTGAAGAAAAACCAGGAACCGATCTATCACTTTGCAATCAGGTGGGCGTTCTAACAAAGAAAATTATATTGTTGCTATAATGAAGCATGTTTTGAAAATAAAGCAAGTTGACTCAAAACCCTTTCATGCATAAAATGTTTTTGGTTTTATGTGTGATGCCTATCTGTGTTGGATTGCCAACGTTATATCGATCGAGCCTGAGTTAGACAAAGGTCGCTAGCCAGGTATGTGTACACGAAGTCGTGACTGTGTGCTCCAAAGGTGGGCCGGTTATGCATGGAAACGTCCGGTGAGGTGGCCACCTTGCCGGCGTACTTACAGATATGGATAATACAGATGTGGAAGAAAACGGGGAGTGCACTCCAATTGTTATGGAAATAAAGTTGTTTTAGTTACACAAGTATTTTGATAAAACCTTGTGATAACTGTGAAATGCATGATTGGTGATTATTTTACTGAAAATTATTTTTGGGCATAACCTCACGGAGCACATCAAGTACTCAGCCCTGCTCGTGTTTCCAAAAACTTGCAGGTTGAGCGAGGTGGCAAAGGCGGCAGTGTTGAGAGGAGATTCGTTCATCTTTTGAATTTGGTTCAGAAAGAGATACATATCTTCATATATGTATCTATTTTGTTAAAGACTTCCGTTGTACACTTCTATTATCTTATTTAGATAATTATGTTTAACTGGCTTCATGAACCAGTAAATCGAGAACTACTCTACTCGTATTCCTTCACGAACTAGAATTATGTTTGACTTTATATGGTTATTTCTATGAGATGATCATGTAACATTTGAACCTCGGGCTTCTTCATAACTTGTTTATCTTGCAAGTTTCTTTTGATCGAGTCTATTCAATTGTTCATTTTGCTAATTAATGAGTTACAAGTCATTTCTCCTTTCTTTCTCGTTTCTTATATCCAACCCCTAGTCACGGTTTCCCGTCTTAGCTATCCTTAGCAAAGTGCGGTCGTGACATACACTTTAAAAGGGAAAAAAACCAAAGCACCCATTTTGTTTTTTCTCCCTATGCTGTTTTGAGAGTACGGGTCGTAGAACAATTCATTTTTTTATTTTTTTTACTAAATTAACAGTACTAAAAAAATGGTAGGGGCTTAAGCCCCACCTCTCCCCTTAGTGGACCCGCCCCTGCTGACGTGTGTAAGTATTTTGAATTTGATATTTTTGAAAATACGTTTTTTTTATTTTATGATTATTACGTTTAAATTTAGTAATAGGGTTTTTTTACTACTATGATTTATATAAAATACTAATAATTTAATAGACTTATAAGAGTAAAAAATAATTAATTAGGGTAAACTTCTCATTTAGTTTATTTTTGCTTCCTTTTCTTTAGGAAGGTGAGGAATCGTCTCGTCCTATTGGTTCCGATGGTCAAAATGTGCAACTACAATTATCCAATTGTCTCTTGTCTACATTAAATCATTTAATATTCTTTAATTGGCCTAAAATACATAGGTCATTTGCGACCATAATTCTCAATAGTAATTTTCTATTGTATCTTTTATTATTTTAACAACTTACATTTTTGTTTATAGTAAATCATCAATGATTGTTAGTTATGAAAATTTTCTTTAACACGTGGTGATCATCCGTCGGTATAATATAATAAACAACAAAAAAATGCAATAGAAAATCTAAATTGGGTTATTTGTTGGTTTTGCAACTTATAGGACGCATTTGATGCCAACTTTCGATCTAATCAAAACATCCTTCAAGCAAATTAACACGAGTTTTATATTTTGTATCTTGTGAAGCTATTATTACGTTTATGTTCTTGTGTTTGATGAATTTGTAGAGAAATGAAGATACATTTTTTTTTTATAAAATGAGCATAAAGGGTTAAATATTTGTAATTTGCATAAATGGAATGAAAAAGGTGTCGAAATTCAGGGAATTTTCAGTGAAATGACCGAGAACTGCAACCGGTCCAACCATTCCTGGATGTGTTTTATGCAATACAAGGAGATAAATGATAACTTTTCAAAGTACCGACTATTATATTATGAAGAAAAATAATAACACTACAAATGAAAGAAAAGTGATATTCTTTCCTTGAAATTTATAAACCCAGTGGAATTTTCAACCAGAAATTATTTCAAACCCGATCGACCTAATCAAATTTGCACTAAAATACTTTTATGGAATTATTGAGCTAACAATATTGTGGTCAAATATTACTTTTGTCCAGCCAGGCCTTTTATCTCGGGCCAGCTCCGGCCCGGCCCGTGAGTTTGTTAGATCGAGTCTCAACAACCGTATAAAATGTATAATACGATTGATGCCCAGCAGTTGCAACAATATTGTTGTCCCGGTTATTGCATACGACTAATTTTATATATTTCCATAAAAAGTGGGAAATGGAGATGAGCACGTGCAACAAGAGTAGTTGTACATTTGGCCGGTAGTCGGAGTGGTCGGAAGCCTCCGGACTGAAACTACTCATGCATCTATTTTGACTACTAAAATTGTTGGGCTTCACTTAACTCCGTCCATATCTCACGTTTCCGACTTTTGAACCCCAACACCAACTAAATTAAACTCCAATTTCACCCATTACTCTCAATATAAATAATTATATTTTCTAAATGCATCATTAAACGTTTGTGACACTAATCACAAAATTCATGTTCAAAGTTAGTGATAAATACTTTATTTATGATATAGACGATAGCAACGTGCATTTGACAACACAAATGTAAAGGAGAGTGGATTTATTTAATTAACACATACATTTCACGATCCCATTTCTTATTTATTTTATCTCTCTCCGAAATCACGATCCCATTAAATTAAATAATTCCCCACTGAATTAATTATTAGAAAAATAAATAAAATAAAGTAAAAGCAGCAAGACCCACTGGGGCTGGGCCATCTTCCCCACTCATTCCTATTTCCTACCACACTATTGACTATTAATTGCTATATATTATATGCGCTCCCCCACTATACAATTATCATCATCATCATCAATCTTTCAACCATTATTCTTTAATCTCACCGCCATCACCATGGCCTCTCTCGCCTCTCTCTCCTCTCTCTCTCCTTCCCAAACTAAACTAACTTCTTCCGCTAAAAAACCATCCAAACAGAACAGCCTCCGTCTCCGGCGGCGACCTCTCATCACCGCCACCATATCGGAGAGGCCATCGACCACCTCCCAACCGCCGCCACCCTCCAAGCTCCCGATCAGAAAAGTCCCCGGCGACTACGGGCTACCTCTGATCGGAGCGTGGAAAGACCGGCAGGACTACTTCTACGATCAAGGCAGAGATGAGTTCTTCAAATCGAGAATCCAGAAATACCGATCCACCGTCTTCAGAACCAACATGCCGCCGGGGCCCTTCATCTCCTTCCGCCCCAACGTCGTCGTTCTGCTCGACGGCAAGAGCTTCCCGGCGCTCTTCGACACCGACAAAGTGGAGAAGAAGGACCTCTTCACCGGGACCTACATGCCCTCCACCGACCTCACCGGCGGCTACCGGATCCTCTCCTACCTGGACCCGTCGGAGCCCAGCCACGCCAAGCTGAAGAAGCTCATGTTCTTCATGCTCTCCTACCGGCGGGACCACGTCATCCCGGAGTTCCACGCCAGCTACGGCGAGATGTTCGAGGGTTTGGAGAGGGATCTCGCCGGGAAGGGGAAGGCCAGCTTCGGCGACGCCAACGACCTGGCCGCCTTCAACTTCTTGGCCCGGTCGTTCTACGGAGCCAGCCCGAACGACTCGAAGCTGGGCTCCGACGGCCCGAAGATCGTGAGCAAGTGGGTCCTCTTCCAGCTCCACCCGCTGCTGAAGCTGGGCCTGCCCCGCCCGATCGAGGACGGCGTCCTCCACACCTTCCCCCTCCCGCCCTTCCTCATCAAGAAGGACTACCGGAAGCTCTACGACTTCTTCTACGACAACTCGACGGCGATCCTCGACCACGCCGAGACCCTCGGCGTCTCCCGCGAGGAGGCCTGCCACAACCTCGTCTTCACCACCTGCTTCAACACCTTCGGCGGGATGAAGATCTTCTTCCCCAACATGCTCAAGTGGGTCGGCCGCGCAGGCGCCAGGGTCCACGCCGACCTGGCCAGGGAGATCCGCTCCGCCGCCGGCGACGGCGCCATCACCATGGCGGCCATGGAGAGGATGCCGCTGATGAAGTCGGTGGTGTACGAGGCGCTCCGGATCGAGCCGCCGGTGCCGTCGCAGTACGCGAAGGCGAAGCGGGACTTCACCCTCGAGTCACACGACGCGGCGTTCGAGATCAAGGAGGGGGAGATGCTGTACGGGTTCCAGCCCTTCGCCACCAAGGACCCGAAGATCTTCGAGCGGGCGGAGGAGTTCGTTCCCGACCGGTTCGTCGGCGAGGAAGGGGAGAAGCTGCTGAAGCACGTGGTGTGGTCGAACGGGCCGGAGAACGAGAGACCGACGGTCAACAACAAGCAGTGCGCCGGGAAAGACTTCGTGGTGCTGGTGTCGAGGCTGCTGCTGGTGGAGCTCTTCCGCCGTTACGACTCCTTTGATATCGAGGTCGGCGCCTCGCCGTTAGGCGCTGCCGTCACAGTAACGTCGCTCAAACGGGCCACTTTCTAGTCTCATTGTGCGGGTGTCTATAGACTATTCTTTTTTTTTTAGCTGAGGTGGCTTTTTTTGATTGGTGCCTAAATTATAATGTGATTCAACTGTTCCAGTTGACTAGGAGTCATTTCTATTTTTGGGTAAACTTGAAAGATTCGACATGTGCTCTAATGAGTTCCCTTTTGCGTTTTTATTGTTTTTGTTGCCGACAAAAATATTGATTGGAGCATCTTACACCCAATACAAACTGCTAGTACTACATGTTAAATAATTATAATAATTAGACGATCTAAATTTATTTTAATCTTCATCTACAACTGTGACTCTACAATGATTTACATTATTTTACGTACTGTGTTATTATTATGTTAGTTTTTTTATAAAAAAAAAACTAAAAAAACTAAAAACAAAGTGCGTGAGTGGGCCTTGAAGAGTTCGATATAGTTTTGGACTTCCAAATCTAAAACGCCATCTTGTACTTTGGCGCAGCATATACTTTTTACATCCAATTTGCGTAAATATGTTGAGCACAAATTAAGAGTCCAATCCCCAACTGCATTATCAATCTCTATAAAGCATTCAATATGTTATATTAATTGAACACCAGCAAATATAACTGTCAAAATAAATAAATAAACAAACAGTAACCACATATATATGTGCTCAAAAAATTATAATACAAGCAAATACTTGTTTCATCTCCATAAAAACAAACGCTCTAATAGCTAAAAACACCATAAGCAAATCGGTTCACTTTGTTACACGATTTAGCAAACTATTCGACGACGGCGAGCTCTGATCACTCTGCCATGAATCCCCGGCGGAAATTGGAGAAAAATCTGTCACCGTATCTGACGAATCCATGCTACTAAACCCCACACTATCGTATTCGTGCTTACCGGCCATCACCTTCAGAGGCTTCTCACCCATCTCAATGTCACTCCATTTACTCATCCTTATTTGTTCCAACTCAATCGCAACTTCCATCATCGAAGGCCTCATGTCTCTATGGAAAGCCAGACATCTGAATGCCAGCTCTGCCACCTTATGTACCGATAAGTCGATACTACTTCTGAGAAACGGATCGATGATTTCATCTAGACATCCTTTCCCGATCCTATCAACAGCCAGTGCGGCCAGATTCACCTCATTCTGGGGCCGGCCAAAGTCCACCACTCTCATCGACGTGATGATCTCGATCAGTACGACCCCAAAGCTGTAGACATCACTCTTGTCCGACAAATGAAAATGCTGGTGGTACTGCGGATCAAGGTACCCTGGGGTACCTTGAGGCGCAGTGGAGACGTGGGATGACTCTGTCATCCCAAGTCTCGACAGCCCAAAGTCTGCGACTTTGGACTTGAAGTCCCCATCCAGGAGAATGTTGCTAGATTTGATGTCCCTGTGGTATATGGGAGGGTTCATTGCATTGTGAAGATAGGAGATAGCTTGAGCCGTCTCAACGGCAATGGTGAGGCGGACTGGCCAGGGTAGCCCCTGGCCTTTCTCTCTCTGCAGGTGCTGAGAGAGAGTGCCATTGGGCATGAACTCGTAGACGAGGATCTGTTCCCCGTCTTCGATGGAGCAACCTAAGAGGCGAACGAGGTTGGGGTGGCTGACCGAGGAAAGGAGCTTGATCTCGTTCACGACTTGATCGATACTGTTGGAATCTCGGTGGCGGATTCTCTTGATAGCAACCCATTCGTCGCCGTTTAGCTTCCCACAGTAGACGGTGCCGTAAGCGCCGTTTCCAAGCCTTCTCTTGTCGGAGAAGAAGTCTGCGGATTTCTCCATTTCCTTGTAGGAGTAGATAGGGATAGTTATTCCTGCAGTTTCGAAGAATCTCTTGCTCCTCTTGCTTTTGCTCCTCAGTTTCGATTTTTTTTAATGAAGCAGAACAGCAGAACTAAAGCCACCATTAATGCAGCACCTGCGACGACGCCTGAGAAGCAGAGGACACACGTCTATATATATTGATTGTTCAAAATAGTGGGAAAAGAAAGAAAGAAAGATAGAAAAGAAGAGGTATAGTACGTACCTCCAACTAGAACTCCAACTCTGGTTGTTCCTCCACATTTGCCCGATAAGTAGTTTGAGGGATTACATGCTTCTGCTTCTGTTTTGCAGTATGTGATTGGTATTAGTCATACAATTCCCAATACTATTAGGGGGAGTTTAATCTGAGGGATTAATTTCAGGATAAAACATGAAATTAGATGAGATAAGATTATTATAATTTGTGTATTTTGGTTGGATTCATATCTCATGATGAGTACCCAACAACTAAGGGATAATGGGATATCCTTTATTTTTAATCCTACTAAGAAAATATGAGATTAAGGCGAATAAAAGCCTAATCACTCAAGTAAATGCCCCTTTGTGAATGAAGCTCAACAAACCTAATTAAATACTTCCCCATCCCGTTTTAAAATAACTATTTAGATATTATAATAGATTCAATTTGATTAAAATTAGTTCTATTAAAATGGTTTGTGATTCCCAATTTCAAAGTGTGGCTGGTTTATGTGATCTTGACAAAAGGGCGACTCTTATACTCAGGGGGCAATCCAGCACCAACGCCCCCGGCGCTTGCCATTTTTCCCCCTATTTTTCAATATATAAATCTACTTTCGTTCGGCTAAACTTAAGGGCGATTTTAAACATAGCTTTGTTTTTCTCATTATAGCCCCCAATTAATATATAATAATAAATTATAACAAATGTACAAAAATATCCTTTTAGCCCCCCAATATTAATCTAAATAAAATTTACAGCACCCCATTGAAGCATTATAAACCCCCTACAAATGATAGTCCCATCTCCAAGTTGTAGAATTATGTGGAGTCTCATAAACTCAAATATGTTTATGAATATAAGAGCCCACGCATAAGGACAAATTTGATGAAAGAGCGGAAGGATGGATCACGTTCTTGAAACCATGTATCTGAAGCAAGTCCTTTGCATATGGACGAAAATATTTTTTAATATAAGCAGCAAATTTAAGATGTGTCGTAGAAGTTCTGAATTTCAATAAAAAGTTATCGAAAAACCTTAACTATCGGTGAGTGTTTGGGTAGGAATGAGTGGAATTATGAAAACTTCATCCACAAAAAGGATCATTAACCGACGAGAAAACTGATGTTTTATATATTATGTTTATTTAAATTGCTTTTCCTATTGAGATTAAAGATCTTTTGTTTGCTAATTAATTTCTTTCTTTTTCTAGGAATCGAATTATGTATTTTCTTAGAGCATGTGTTTTCTGGAGAAGAGAAAGATAGCACATGATATTATTTTTTTTGAGAAGAAGACGGCGAGAATCTCTATAGCCCCCAAACTACAAGGGGCTATATAGAAATAACTTTTTTTTTAATTATAAGGGTATTATAGTATATTTGTAATTATTTATATTATTATTTTAGATGGAGACTATAGTGAGAAAAAAAGGGGCTATGTTTAAAACACCCAAACTTAATCTCGCTCGTCAATTTTAGAATCTTAACTCGGCCCTGCTGCTTATTATATTATCATATCTAAATCTTACTAGAAAAAGTGCCACAACCAATACTAATAATAAATATGCCCAATGTCGTGTGTGTATTGGCTTAGCGGTATGAGTTAAGTTTCTGAATCAAAAGTTCCGAGTTCGAGTCTTACATGGCACGATCTTTAAATTTCTGTTAATTATGTTAAGAAAAATATATGCCCAATGTTAATCAACCTATTTATACATATAGATACAGTCGTGTTAATCTATTACTTCGTATTTGGATATACATTAAAACAAAAACGACCATATTTCTAAAAAAATATTTAAGTATTTAAAGAATTTATAATTAGAAAATTGATTCTAATAAAGTAACATTCACATTATTCAATAAAAAATATACATTGTCCAATCCACTAATTTTAAAATGATGCTTTCTGCACTTAAATTCATCCCCTGCCATACTAGCTTCACTAATTCAACTGCCCCTTTAATGCATTATATTGG